>WNWK01018316.1:0-40248 GCA_009830355.1 Cherax destructor | reverse complement strand
TCGTTTACAGCTCACATTGAGCCATTGAAACATCTAAATTTTGGGAACGCCTTCAAGTCTGGAACATGTACTCATTGGAGCGGAGGAGAGAGAGATACATGATAATATATACCTGGAAAGTACTTGAGCAGGCCTGGTCCCAAATCTGCACACTGCCATAACAACATACTGGAGTGAGAGATATGGGAGGAAGTGTAAAATTAACCCAGTGAGGAGCAGGGGTGCGGTGGGGACAATAAGGGAATACTGTATTAACATCCGGGGTCCCAGACTATTCAACATCTTACCAGAAGATATCAGAAACACTGCTGGAACAAATGTAGAAGTCTTCAAGAGAAAACTGGACAAATATCTTCACCAGGTGCCAGATCAACCAGGCTGTGATGGATATGTGGGACAGCGGGCCTCCAGCAGCAACAGCCTGGTTGACCAGGCAAGCACCAGACGAGCCTGGCCCATGGCCGGGCTCAGAGAGTAGATAAACTCTCGAAACTCTTCAAAGGTATATCAAAGGTATACATATAGGCGAGTACATACAAGTTAGTGTACACTCCCACACAGACAGGAAGACACACACATCATACAACTCCACATATCGCATACCATCATACAACATATCACAAAGCATCATACAACACCACGTATCACATACCACCATACAACACAACGTATCACATACCACCATACAACACCACGTATCACATACTATCATACAACGTTACAAAATGACACGATATCTATTAGTAATAGACATCTCCAGTGAACACTAGAAAGGATAGCCCTTCTAGCATCCATGTTACTGGGCTTTTGCAACAAAGTCAGTATCCTGGTCCAGTTATCCAACATATTATATATCTTAAGAGGATTGCAACTGATAGGGTACTAACCAACGAAATATATTTAAAAGGTTTATTATCAAAGTGAGTGTCTAGGGTTTCAAAGTAAATAAATGTACATATGATCAGGATGTTCATTAAGTTATACACTAGGAGGTTAATTAGGAGGGAGCTCCTACACTGCTCTCATATACAATAATGCTGTGCTGAGGGCACATATATCCAAATGACTCTAAAGTACCATCAGGTACAATGTCAGTAATTACAATAATACAGATATATGCAAATAAGAATATAAGTGTGTATGAATGTGCTCCAGGTAACTCTAAGACTCGACTCAACCAGTGTCCGACTGAACTTCTCATAAGCTAGCTCTTCTAACAAACTGACAATCAGAACAGCTTGATTGACCAGTAAAATGACCAATTCGCAGAACAGCAATATAACAGGCAACAGCAACACAACGTCAGGAACCAGGAGATAGAAAATCGACCCTAACTGGGGACCATCAATAGATCCTCCAAAACAGTCACAAAACTCCCTTTCTACTGAAGCTAGGTTCAGCATAAACAATCCCAAACTGTGACGGTGCACAGATGCCTTATCGAATTAGGTCAGGAGCTGTAGCTAGAGACCTGAGTTGTCTCAGAGTGTCAATGTGACACACAACCCAGAAAAACGTCGAAAATCACTGTCTAGTCTATCATCTGTGAACAGAGTTACACAGAGTCCTGAGAAGTATGTTTCGTCTCACCACCGAACACATACTCTACCACACAGAGTCTAAATGGCGAGAAAACAAGCAGAGACAGGAGAGAGGTGTTGACTCAACGATGTCCAGCTGCGTAGTGCTTTTAGAGGAAGGAGGAGCAGCCACCCACCTCGGTGGAATCACGTGACTCCCTCCCAGCAACAAGCCTAGTGTCATAATTTATAATATTACATCCTACCTAATAAACATAGCTAAGTCAAATAATGTCAAATATAAGTCAAATAATAGTCCAATAATAATATAAAGCACGATATTAACGATTTAGCTATTATCGAGAATATCAGCAATTATAGAAAATGGAAATATACATAAAATATATACATTATAAATTTACATTGGGGCCCATTCTGGGGCCGCAATACAACACATATCACAAAGCATCATACAACACCACATACTATCATACAACATATCACAAAGCATCATACAACACCACGTATCACATACCACCATACAACACAACGTATCACATACCACCATACAACACCACATACCACCATACAACACCACGTATCACATACTATCATACAACACATATCACAAAGCATCATACAACACCACATATCACATACAACATATCACAAAGCATCATACAACAACACATACCATCATACAACACCACATACCACCATACAACACCACGTATCACATACGTTTTGTACATAATCCAACAATTTATTAGAAAGTAATTACATTGTATCCAAGGTAATTAATAATAACTATTTCAGTGTATTAAGAAGGCATCATGGTAATCGAGGAACCTCCCTTAACAAACAGTAATGTTAAAGGTACACCTTCTATGAGAAAATAATATTATTTACCATAATGGTAATTTCAAAATTAGTATTAGATTTAATAATTAACACTATAATATTCTAGTTGGGGAGCTGTTATGTAAAGCAAAAAAAAATATGTATAATTTTAAAGATTTGATATTATTATACAATTTTTTTATAAAGTAAGTTAGAAAAAAAAATTAATAAAGTATTCAGTTTTTTCTTAAATTGGCTTTAAATAGTAATGTCAAATAAAATTAAGAATAAAAAGCTATATACAATAAATTATTAAATAATTTTCTGTTTTGTCAATTTACAAGTGTTACCCCTCAATGAAGTTTCCTTGATGGTATTTAAGAGATCTTGATCCAAGGAATGGAAGCTGACCTTCCCTTCCTCAGTACCCCCCATTGTCCTAGACTCTCTATGACACTGATGGGTTGAGCGCTCCAACGTAAATGTAACAATAATAAAGACTAAATACATACCAGTGCACACACACACTAGAGGACAGGAAAGTTAGGGGAGACATGATAACGACATACAAAATACTGCGTGGAATAGACAAGGTGGACAGAGACAAGATGTTCCAGAGAGGGGACACAGAAACAAGGGGTCACAATTGGAAGTTGAAGACTCAGATGAGTCAAAGGGATGTTAGGAAGTATTTCTTCAGCCATAGAGTAGTCAGGAAGTGGAATAGTCTAGCAAGTGATGTAGTGGAGGCATGAACCATACATAGCTTTAAGACGAGGTATGATAAAGTTCATGGAGCAGGGAGAGAGATGACCCAGTAGCGATCAGTGAAGAGGGGCCAGGAGCTGAGTCTCGACCCCTGCAACCACAATTAGGTGAGTACACACACAATCAGGTAGGACTACAAAGGGATCTGGACAGGCTGCAAGCTTAGTCCGGCAATTGGCTCCTGGAGTTTAACACCACAAAGTACCAAACCATTAAGATTGGGGAAGGTCAAAGAAGACCGCAGACAGATTACCGGCTAGGGGGCCAAAGACTGCAAACCTTACTCAAGGAAAAGAATCTTGGGGTGGGTATACCAAGCACATCTCCTGAGGCGCACATCAACCAAATAACTGCTGCAGCATATGGGCGCCTGGCAAACCTAAGAACAGCGTTTCAACACCTTAGCAAGGAATCGTTCAAGACTCTGTACACCATGTACGTGAGGCCCATACTGGACTATGCAGCACCAGTATGGAACCCACACACCTAGTCAAGCACGTCAAGAAATTAGAGAAAGTGCAAAGGTTTGCACCAAGACTAGTCCCGGAGCTAAGGGGCATGTCCTATGAGGAGAAGTTACCTGATGAGACTGGAGGACTAGGGAATACTGTATGATAACGATGTATAAAATACTCAGATAAACTGACAAGGTGAATAGAGACATAATGTTTCACAGATGAGAAACAGGAACAAGAGGACACAGCTCAGATGAGTCATAGGGATGTTAGGAAGTATTTATTCAGCTTTAGATCCTTAGATTTGTCAGGAAATGGAACAGTCTGGGGAGTAAAGTGGTAGGGACGGGATCCATACATTGCTTTAAGAAGAGATACAACAAGGCTCATGTAGCCAGGAGTGGAGCCAGTAGCGGCCAGCAAAGCGGCGGAGCCAGGAGCTGTGAATCGACCCCTGCAACTACATATAGGCGAGTACATACAAGTTAGTGTACACTCCCACACAGACTGACAGACAGGAAGACACACACACACAACTATCATACAACACCACATATCACATACTATCAAACAACATATCACAAAGCATCATACAACACCACGTATCACATACCACCATACAACACCACGTATCACATACCACCATACAACACCACATATCACATACCACCATACAACACCACGTATCACATACTATCATACAACACATATCACAAAGCATCATACAACACCACATATCACATACTATCATACAACATATCACAAAGCATCATACAACACCACGTATCACATACCACCATACAACACCACGTATCACATACCACCATACAACACCACATATCACATACCACAATACAACACCAC
This sequence comes from Cherax destructor, assembly GCA_009830355.1. NCBI lineage: Eukaryota > Metazoa > Arthropoda > Malacostraca > Decapoda > Parastacidae > Cherax > Cherax destructor. The sequence goes on along the minus strand of WNWK01018316.1, from coordinate 35,801 downwards.
GTATCACATACCACCATACAACACCACATATCACCATACAACACATACCACCATACAACACCACATACCACCATACAACACCACATACCATACAACACCACATATCACATACCACCATACAACACGTATCACATACGTTTTGTACATAATCCAACAATTTATTAGAAAGTAATTACATTGTATCCAAGGTAATTAATAATAACTATTTCAGTGTATTAAGAAGCCATCATAGTAATCGAGGAACCTCCCTTAATAAACAGTAATGTTAAAGGTACACTTTCTATGAGATAAAAATATTATTTACTATAATGGTAATTTAAAAATAGTATACCAACAGTTGCAGCTGCACCACAGGAGGAGGAGGTGTTGATTCACCGGGAAATCACCCGGCCCGGGTCTTTACCAGATGGCGACCCGGCTCCGGCTCCCTGGCGTGGGAGTAGCAGAGACCTAAGTCTCCCATGGGAGGGGGTACCCCTCAGCGGTGGGGTACCCCACAAGCACGTAGGTAGATAGTTGCTAGGCCTCTCTGGTCTGCCACCTTCCCCGCCCCAAGGAGGCTGACAGGAAGGGCAGGCTTGAGAGCCGCAGATGGTAGCAAGCTCCAGCCTTGGCACCTACCCTGCCCTAGAAGGGCTGGGCATGGTTATCGACCTGCACAACAGTATTTCAGTTCAGACTCTCAGGTAAGGACCCACTAGGGGCGAGGGGGAAGTGGGGACAGACGAAGAATAGCCGGTGAGAGGAAGAGCTGAAGTAGAAGAGAAAGAGTCAGGACTAAACCCAACAGTCTAACTACTGCCACAGTATAGTTGGGGAGCTGTTATTTAAAGAGAAAAAAATATAAATAATTTTAACGATTTGATTTTATTATACAATTTTTTTTTTTAAAGTTAGTTAGAAAAATATAAATGAATAAAATTTACAAGTGTTACCCCTCAATGAAGTTTCCTTGATGATATTTAAGAGATCTTGATCCAAGGAATGGAAGCTGACCTCCCCTTCCTCAGTACCTCCCATTGTCCTAGACTCTCTATGACACTGATGGGTTGAGCGCTCCAACGTAAATGAAACAATAATAAAGACTAAATACATACCAGTGCACACACACACAACCACTCACACACACACAACCACACACACACACACAACCACACACACACACACACACAACCACACACACACACAACCACACACACACACAACCACACACACACACACAACCACACACACACACACACACACACACAACCACACACACACACAACCACACACACACACACACACACACACACAACCACACACACACACACACACACACACACCCACACACACACAACCACACACACACCCACACACACACACACACACACTCGACCCCTGCAACCACAACTAGGTGAGTACAGTTGGAAGTTGAAGACTCAGATGAATCACAGGGATGTTAGGAAGTATTTCTTCAGTCACAGAGTTGTCAGGAAGTGGAATAGTTTAGGAAGTGATGTAGTGGAGGCAGGCTCCATACATAGCTTTAAGAAGAGGTATGATAAAGCTCATGGCGCAGGGAGAGTGACCCAGTAGCGGCCAGTGAAGAGGCGGGGCCAGGAGCTATGAATCGACCCCTGCAACCACAATTAGGTGAGTACACACACACAATCAGGTAGGACTACAAAGGGATCTGGACAGGCTGCAAGCTTAGTCCGGCAATTGGCTCCTGGAGTTTAACCCCACAAAGTACAAAACCATTAAGATTGGGGAAGGTCAAAGAAGACCGCAGAGACAGATTACCAATAGGTAAGTACGTATACACACACACACACACACACACACACACACACAAACATTAACATTTGTTATTGCAGTAACTGTTAACAATATTATCACTGCAACAACAAACAACTGGCGTGGATTACTTTCCATGGATAATAAGGTCATTCATAGCCGGGTGTGGTGTCCTTTACACATTATATATATATATATATATATATATATATATATATATATATATATATATATATCACACACACCACTGAAGGGTTTCAAGACTTTCCCTACTCCCAGAGCTCGGCCCCGGGCCAGGCTTGTCTGGTGCTTGTCTGATAAGCCAGGCTGTTACTGTTGGCAAGCTACCAGCCCACATAATTATCACAGCCTGATTGATAAATGATAAAATTTATTTCTACAGTGTACTGTTTACAGTGATTCGGAAAAAGATGACATAATTGACATACCTAATAGGTAGACCCTTGTCATGCAAAGTATTTCAGGCACTTGATTTGGCACTTGGTGGAGTTATATGTGGATTTCTTCATGAAGGCTTCATCACATGCGCCAGCAGTGTTTCTGAGTCATAGCCCACGAATGTTGATACAATGTTCTCTTAGTGTGCCCACGGTGCCCCTGTTTTTCACTAGGCCGGCACGTACCTTCTATGAATATATTATCACATCACGCTACTCCGTTCGACCGAGTACATATTTAGGACTCTGAGGCGTTCCCAGCACCCTCCCTGCCCCTCTAAGGCTGGGTGGGGTGTGGATGATCACCACCCAGCACTGTGCCCACTGCCACCCTCTGCCCGCAGACATCCAGCAGGAGTGCTGGACGAGGGGGGGGGGAGGAGTGGTGGTCAGCACCTCCTCCCACAGGAGATCGGGCTACCTGGTACTCCCTGACCAGACTTGCTGTGTCCATAGGACCCTCATTGTATGTGCCTTGTCTGCCCCGCCTTCACAACACTCACATCATTGTATTCTCTGCTCGATTTGAGTTCTTCATTATCCTCATATTTACACAAACGAAATTTATCACCAATGAACATCATGATTGATGACTTTGTTGACAGCTGATTATAATTTAGAAAGAACACAGACACAGTACTGTGACTGCAACAATACTGTGACTGCAACAATACACAAATAATGGTCCAAATCGAACCGAAATGTTGTCAAAGTTTCTTTATGTGCGGGTTATTTGTGTATGTATTTTGTACTGGCGTAACTTTCATACTTATTTTGATATCGTTACGAAAAATGATATAAAGCTATGACTAGTACTGTATTTATATTTACATCAGCTATGAGAAACAGTAAAAAAAAAAAAATGCAAGTTACCCTCCCCGGAAATTTCAGCATAACAAATATGAAATGGAAGAAGGTAAATCTGAACGTTGTACTAGGTTAGGTTAGGTTAGGTTTGTCAGGAAACAGGACAAGTGTTTCCTGACGTGGGTCTCAGTCATATGACCCAGAAATAGTTCCTGGAAGCAGATTACAACAAGATATACACCAGAGAGCTAATGGGGATTTGTGAAAAGTTTACTATGAACCAACAGATAACAGAACCCACTAGAAAAGAAAATAAACTGATTTGATCTTCACGAACAACTAAGAATTAAATCATGGGACAACAATCACACATGCAATACACTGATCACAGTATCACAGAAGTACAAACAAGTGTAAAGGGATGTCAGTCTCCAGAAATATTGAACGTCAAGGAACGGTCAGTAAACTGTCAGAAACTCGTATGCTACTCCAGAGAATTATAAAATGGCTTTTAAAAATATGAATGAAGAAATGCTAAAAAGAGAGTTATTTATAACATAAGGGTAATCGCAGAAATAACAGAGGCTAAATAAAGAACTATCAGACATAAGAAAGAGAAACAGTTACAACCATCCTGATAAGTAAGACACATGTGCAACAGTAAGGTATCTTTATTCCGAAACGTTTCGCCTACACAGTAGACTTCTTCAGTCGAGTACAGAGGAGTTTAGAAGAAGCAGTAGAGATGTGAAGACGATGTAAAGAGTCCATCACCCTTGAAGACGTAGCTTTGAGGTGGTCAGTCCCTCTTCTCCAGGCTGAGGGACTGACCACCTCAAAACTACGTCTTGCAGGGTGATGGACTGATTACAATGTCTTTACATCTCTACTGCTTCTGTCCTCTCCTCTGCACTTCGCCTACTGCGATCAAGCAAAATCTTAAGCAAAATCACAGGAAAGAAGCAGAAAGCTGTTCAGGATACAGCAAGAAAATTCCAATGTTTATACACATATGCAAAATCCAAGCTAAGAACTATCTTTATAATTGGACTGTTAATCACGGGAGGTTCATAACCTAACAATGAAAAGAAATGAGTGATATTCTAAATGACCAGTATGAATCAATGTTGGGTAATCTAATGTATAGAAGCAGGGTGGACGATGACGACAAACTTATCATTGCCTTTAAAGGCCACACAATGTACCTGACAAAATCACTAAACCTATGGAATTTATGACAGAAAATATCACGAGCCTGGCCAATGGCCGGGCTCCGGGAGTACAAAAAGTCTGGGAACTCATCAAAGGTCTATGACCACTTATGAAGCACCTGGTTTGCATATGAGGAGCTCCTCATTTATAAAGAAATGGAAAGTGTCATTAACACTCAGTATCTTTGGGAGTAAGAATTTAGACTTACAGTAAGTGAAATACCAGTAAGTGCAGATGCAGCTTCCCCGAGCACAGGAGGCAGCAGAGTGCTGGCAAAAAAAAACAAAAATCACAGACCAGTAACCGTAACATCGCACATTATAAAAGCCTTTGAAAGGGTGATTATAAACCACAGCGCAAGCTTAGTGTAACAGCATAACCTATGCAACCCAGATCAGCATGCATTCAGAGTGGCAAGATCAGCATGCATTCAGAGTGGCAAGATCAGCATGCATTCAGAGTGGCAAGATCAGCATGCATTCAGAGTGGCAAGATCAGCATGCATTCAGAGTGGCAAGATCAGCATGCATTCAGAGTGGCAAGATCAGCATGCATTCAGAGTGGCAAGATCAGCATGCATTCAGAGTGGCAAGATCAGCATGCATTCAGAGTGGCAAGATCAGCATGCATTCAGAGTGGCAAGATCAGCATGCATTCAGAGTGGCAAGATCAGCATGCATTCAAGTGGCAAGATCAGCATGCATTCAGAGTGGCAAGATCAGCATGCATTCAGAGTGGCAAGATCAGCATGCATTCAGAGTGGCAAGATCAGCATGCATTCAGAGTGGGAAGACCAGCATGAATTCAGAGTGGCAAGATCAGCATGCATTCAGAGTGGCAAGATCAGCATGCATTCAGAGTGGGAAGATCAACATGCATTCAGAGTGGGAAGATCAACATGCATTCAGAGTGGGAAGATCATGCTTGCCACTACTACTAAACTGACAAAATTACAGAGGCGTTGGAAGAAAATAAAAACACAAATGTGGTATACGTGGATTTTGCACAAGTTTTTGACAAATGCGACCATGCAGTGATTGCACATAAAATGTAGATAAATGGCTAATCAATTCTCTGATAAACAGAACGCAAAGAATAGTACTAAATAAAGCAAAATCTATCAGTAAAGTAGAAAGATCAGTACCCCTAGGCAGTGTCGTGGCACCTTTGCTATTTCTCACCATCATAAAGGACACAGAAAGAAACACTCGCCACAGTTTATCATCATTTGCGCATTATACGAAAATAAGCATGAAAATCACCTCAGTGGAAGACACGGACAAAAATCTAAGAAATTATAAGTAAGTGTTGCAGTGTGTAGCGGAGAATAACATAACGTTTAATAGTGACAAATTAAGATTGCAAGAACACTTGAAGGACCTGAGTGTAATAATGTCAGCTGGCATATCTTTTTAATAACACAGTAAGGTAAATGTCATAAAACCCAGGAAAATGATCTGGTGGATAATGAAAACTTTCAAAACCAGGGGAAATAATGTCTACTGTGATACTATTTAAATCGTTTATACTTTCTTACTTAGAATACTGTTTAGTGTTGATAAGACACATGTGCAACAGTTAGGTATCTTTACTCAGAAACGTTTCGCCTTACCGTGGTCTTGGTGGGGAAAAGTCGCCCCTCGTCTCTCTCCAGGAAGCCATTATAGCCCGGGTGGCAAAGCCTCAACGACAGTGAGGACTAACGTTTACATATGCTTCCTGAAAGACACTGGTCACGTAACTCTTCCTCTACTCACCAGAGGCTTACATGTAGGGAAATAAAGATTTCTCACACCGTGGCCAGAGTAAGAGAACATCGCATCAACTTCTGACGTCACAGACGGATTATGTGTAGACTTCTTCAAAAGAAAATTCAAGGGATACCTCTGACAAGTGCCTGATCAACCAAACTGTGATGGATATGTAGGTCAGCGGGCCGCTACGCAAGCATCAGACAAGCCTGGTCAAGAACCGGGCTGATCAATGATATTTCAAAGGTATCAAAGGTCTGCTCGTCCACTACCATGACAGTGGTTGCAACTTTCTCAAGGCTTTCTGAAGGTGAGAATACACCGAGGTTGATCCCTCGTTCTCACCACCACAACCTTCCTTCCATTCTCCCTTCCCTACTACTAACCTTTTCCCACAAAAAAAATCCAATCCTTTCCCATCCCCTCAGTCACAAAAAACCATCCTAGGAGCCACTACCGTCAGAAATTAAAAGGTTCATAGTCTGATTCCCTTCCTCTTCCTGGGAGAGCGTTCAGCTCTATGGTCTAGTTCCAGACCACGGAGCTGAACGCTGAGGGACTGATCACCTCAGGGACTGATCACCTCAAATATTACTTCTCTTAGGTTGATGGACTGATTACATCATGTTTCGCCTACAGTGTAGAGCCAAACGTTTCAACAATAATCAACTGTTGCACATGTGTCTTAATCATTAACCTGTCGGTATATTATGACAATTTCAACAAACCATCATGAACTTACAATCACCATCATGAACTTACAATCACCATCATGAACTTACAATCACCATCATGAACTTACAAACAACCATCATGAACTTACAATCACCATCATGAACTTACAATCACCATCATGAACTTACAATCACCATCATGAACTTACAATCACCATCATGAACTTACAATCACCATCATGAACTTACAATCACCATCATGAACTTACAATCACCATCATGAACTTACAATCACCATCATGAACTTACAATCACCATCATGAACTTACAATCACCATCATGAACTTACAATCACCATCATGAACTTACAATCACCATCATGAACTTACAATCACCATCATGAACTTACAATCACCATCATGAACTTACAATCACCATCATGAACTTACAATCACCATCATGAACTTACAATCACCATCATGAACTTACAATCACTATCATGAACTTACAATCACCATCATGAACTTACAAACAACCATCATGAACTTACAAACAACCATCATGAACTTACAAACAACCATCATGAACTTACAAACAACCATCATGAACTTACAATCACCATCATGAACTTACAATCACCATCATGAACTTACAATCACCATCATGAACTTACAATCACCATCATGAACTTACAATCACCATCATGAACTTACAATCACCATCATGAACTTACAATCACCATCATGAACTTACAATCACCATCATGAACTTACAATCACCATCATGAACTTACAAACAACCATCATGAACTTACAATCACCATCATGAACTTACAATCACCATCATGAACTTACAATCACCATCATGAACTTACAATCACCATCATGAACTTACAATCACCATCATGAACTTACAATCACCATCATGAACTTACAATCACCATCATGAACTTACAATCACCATCATGAACTTACAATCACCATCATGAACTTACAATCACCATCATGAACTTACAATCACCATCATGAACTTACAATCACCATCATGAACTTACAATCACCATCATGAACTTACAATCACCATCATGAACTTACAATCACCATCATGAACTTACAAACAACCATCATGAACTTACAAACAACCATCATGAACTTACAAACAACCATCATGAACTTACAAACAACCATCATGAACTTACAATCACCATCATGAACTTACAATCACCATCATGAACTTACAATCACCATCATGAACTTACAATCACCATCATGAACTTACAATCACCATCATGAACTTACAATCACCATCATGAACTTACAAACAACCATCATGAACTTACAATCACCATCATGAACTTACAATCACCATCATGAACTTACAATCACCATCATGAACTTACAATCACCATCATGAACTTACAATCACCATCATGAACTTACAATCACCATCATGAACTTACAATCACCATCATGAACTTACAATCACCATCATGAACTTACAATCACCATCATGAACTTACAATCACCATCATGAACTTACAATCACCATCATGAACTTACAATCACCATCATGAACTTACAATCACCATCATGAACTTACAATCACCATCATGAACTTACAATCACCATCATGAACTTACAATCACCATCATGAACTTACAATCACCATCATGAACTTACAATCACTATCATGAACTTACAATCACCATCATGAACTTACAATCACCATCATGAACTTACAATCACCATCATGAACTTACAATCACCATCATGAACTTATAAGCAACCATCATGAACTTACAATCACCATCATGAACTTACAATCACCATCATGAACTTACAATCACCATCATGAACTTACAATCACCATCATGAACTTACAATCACCATCATGAACTTATAAGCAACCATCATGAACTTACAATCACCATCATGAACTTACAATCACCATCATGAACTTACAAACAACCATCATGAACTTACAATCACCATCACGAACTTACAATCACCATCATGAACTTATAAGCAACCATCATGAATAACCATAATAATGGTAAATTATGTCTCATCATTCTCTTAATTTTTAAAACATCGTTGTAAATAAAAAAAGAAAGGGATGAGTACCTGAAGGACGGTTTGGGAGTCAACATTCTACAGGCCTCCAATTTCCCTTGTCTAAAAAGTGGGTGTCAGTGTAGGGCAGTGTTCCAGCCTAGAGAGAAGACGCGACTTAAAGATCACTATCACTGGCTAGACACAGCTTGAGCAGTGTTCCAGCCTAGAGAGAAGATGCGACTTAAAGATCACCATCACTGGCTAGACACAGCTTGAGCAGTGTTCCAGCCTAGAGAGAAGACGCGACTTAAAGATCACTATCACTGGCTAGACACAGCTTGAGCAGTGTTCCAGCCTAGAGAGAAGATGCAACTTAAAGATCACTATCACTGGCTAGACACAGCTTGAGCAGTGTTCCAGCCTAGAGAGAAGATGCGACTTAAAGATCACTATCACTGGCTAGACACAGCTTGAGCAGTGTTCCAGCCTATAGAGAAGATGCGACTTAAAGATCACTATCACTGGCTAGACACAGCTTGAGCAGTGTTCCAGCCTAGAGAGAAGATGCGACTTAAAGATCACTATCACTGGCTAGACACAGCTTGAGCAGTGTTCCAGCCTAGAGAGAAGATGCGACTTAAAGATCACTATCACTGGCTAGACACAGCTTGAGCAGTGTTCCAGCCTAGAGAGAAGATGCGACTTAAAGATCACTATCACTGGCTAGACACAGCTTGAGCAGTGTTTCAGCCTAGAGAGAAGACGCGACTTAAAGATCACTATCACTGGCTAGACACAGCTTGAGCAGTGTTCCAGCCTAGAGAGAAGACGCGACTTAAAGCTCACTATCACTGGCTAGACACAGCTTGGGCAGTGTTCCAACTTAGATAGAGAAGATGCGACTTAAAAATCACCATCACTGGCTAGACACAGCTTGAGCAGTGTTCCAGCCTAGAGAGAAGATGCGACTTAAAGATCACTATCACTGGCTAGACACAGCTTGAGCAGTGTTCCAGCCTAGAGAGAAGACGCGACTTAAAGATCACTATCACTGGCTAGACACAGCTTGGGCAGTGTTCCAACTTAGATAGAGAAGATGCGACTTAAAAATCACCATCACTGGCTAGACACAGCTTGAGCAGTGTTCCAGCCTAGAGAGAAGATGCGACTTAAAGATCACTATCACTGGCTAGACACAGCTTGAGCAGTGTTCCAGCCTAGAGAGAAGATGCGACTTAAAGATCACCATCACTGGCTAGACAGCTTGAGCAGTGTTCCAGCCTAGAGAGAAGATGCGACTTAAAGATCACCATCACTGGCTAGACACAGCTTGGGCAGTGTTCCAGCCTAGAGAGAGAAGATGCTACTTAAAGCTCACTATCACTGGCTAGACACAGCTTGTTGTGAAGGATGCCATTATCCCTCCTATCATTTTCCTCGTGGTTATGATAATGACACTATTGTGATCCTTGAAAGTGAAATCCTCTGACGTTATCTGTCTTAAGTCTTTCACGTTACTTTCTCGCTCTGTTGTGTGGTTAGAGTTTGTTTTATACTCGGTTCTAGTTTTATTTCCTCAGTTTTTCCAATGAACAATTTGGTGTGTATCATCTTGGAGATTCGCAGTGTATTCAATGGATGCCGCTCTTTTTCAAATTCTATTATCGTCTGAGACGGATGATACAATGCTCTGATTTACATATCTGTCTATGTCGGATATGCGGATGAGAAAAAGAATGGGGGGAAGCACTGTAACTTAGAACAAATCTTTTCACTGTAGCCGCCTCTGACTTTACTCTGCTTACTATTACTCTTTGTGTTCTATTTCTTAAAAAGTTAAAAATCCATCTGCCCAATTTTTCACTAAACAATCTTCCTTAATTATAAAAATAATATTTTGACCGTGCCACACAAAGCACTTGGCACAGTGCCACACAAGAGGAACCGGGTCGCCATCTGAAAAAAGACCCAGGCCGGCAAATGTACCGGCGAATCTTAAAAGAAAGAAAAGCCACACAAGAGGCTGCAATAGAAGACTGGGTTAAGGGGGAAGGTAGTCAAGTAGATACAGTAACGCTCAGTGTACTGCAGGTAAATAGCAATGGTAAGGAAGGTGTCGGGGTCCTCCAAGGATCACTACTCAAACTCTTGTTGTTGCTGATATACGTCAATAACTTGCCTAAAGGAATTGAATCCTGAGTATCACTGAAAGAGGAGGTTGATACATTAATGGGGGTGATTACAGCTTAAGAGGGACAGGGAGGAACAGAGTGCAACGTGTAATATTTATAAGTACAAAACAATGAAAATATAAAACGTGAGATGCCCGGATAGAGAACACAACGTGCAAGAAGAAAGGTTGGGGAATAAGCACTGTACCAAGCATATCACTAGAAGTACATATCGTATATGCAAAACAAGCTAACCTGATAACTACTTTTAGGAACCTAACTTTGACTAGAGGAACTAGAGGGAACTAAAGAAACTGAAGGAACTAAAGAAACTGAAGGAACTAAAGAAACTGAAGGAACTAAAGAAACTGAGGGAACTAAAGAAACTGAGGGAACTAAAGAAACTGAAGGAACTAAAGAAACTGAGGGAACTAAAGAAACTGAAGGAACTAAAGAAACTGAAGGAACTAAAGAAACTGAAGGAACTAAAGAAACTGAGGGAACTAAAGAAACTGAAGGAACTAAAGAAACTGAAGGAACTAAAGAAACTGAAGGAACTAAAGAAACTGAAGGAACTAAAGAAACTGAAGGAACTAAAGAAACTGAAGGAACTAAAGAAACTGAGGGAACTAAAGAAACTGAAGGAACTAAAGAAACTGAAGGAACTAAAGAAACTGAAGGAACTAAAGAAACTGAAGGAACTAAAGAAACTGAGGGAACTAAAGAAACTGAAGGAACTAAAGAAACTGAGGGAACTAAAGAAACTGAAGGAACTAAAGAAACTGAGGGAACTAAAGAAACTGAAGGAACTAAAGAAACTGAAGGAACTAAAGAAACTGAAGGAACTAAAGAAACTGAAGGAACTAAAGAAACTGAAGGAACTAAAGAAACTGAAGGAACTAAAGAAACTGAAGGAACTAAAGAAACTGAAGGAACTAAAGAAACTGAAGGAACTAAAGGAACTGAAGGAACTAAAGAAACTGAAGGAACTAAAGAAACTGAAGGAACTAAAGAAACTGAGGGAACTAAAGAAATTGAGGGAACTAAAGAAACTGAGGGAACTAAAGAAACTGAGGGAACTAAAGAAACTGAGGGAACTAAAGAAACTGAGGGAACTAAAGAAACTGAGGGAACTAAAGAAACTGAAGGAACTAAAGAAACTGAAGGAACTAAAGAAACTGAGGGAACTAAAGAAACTGAAGGAACTAAAGAAACTGAAGGAACTAAAGAAACTGAGGGAACTAAAGAAACTGAGGGAACTAAAGAAACTGAAGGAACTAAAGAAACTGAAGGAACTAAAGAAACTGAGGGAACTAAAGAAACTGAAGGAACTAAAGAAATTGGGGGAACTAAAGAAACTGAAGGAACTAAAGAAACTGAAGGAACTAAAGAAACTGAAGGAACTAAAGAAACTGAAGGAACTAAAGAAACTGAAGGAACTAAAGAAACTGAAGGAACTAAAGAAACTGAAGGAACTAAAGAAATTGGGGGAACTAAAGAAACTGAAGGAACTAAAGAAACTGAAGGAACTAAAGAAATTGGGGGAACTTAAGAAACTGGGGGAACTGAAGGAACTAAAAGAACTGAAGGAATAGTGGAGAGGGGTTGGTGGAGATGGGATGGTGGAGATGGGATGGTGGAGAGGGGATGGTGGAGAGGGAATGGTGAAGAGGGGATGGTGGAGAGGGAATGGTGGAGAGGGGATGATGGAGAGGGGATGGTGGAGAGGGTATGATGGAGAGGGTATGATGGAGAGAGGATAGTGGAGAGGGGATGGTGGAGAGGGAATGATGGAGGGAATAGTGAAGAAGGGATGGTGGAGAGGGAATGATGGAGAGGGATGATGGAGAGGGTATGATGGAGAGAGGATAGTGGAGAGGGATGGTGGAGAGGGAATGATGGAGGGAATAGTGAAGAAGGGATGGTGGAGAGGGAATGATGGAGAGGGGATGATGGAGAGGGTATGATGGAGAGAGGATAGTGGAGAGGAGATGGTGGAGAGGGAATGATGGAGGGAATAGTGGAGAAGGGATGGTGGAGAGGGAATGATGGAGAGGGGATGATGGAGAGGGAATGCTGTGTCATGTCAGTATTATGTATACACTTGTGTAGTGTATTAGAATCATCCTAACTTTACATAGCCGGTCCCTTTGCGTGTGACGTCAGACGCTTGTGCGCATGTGGGTAGCCAGAGGCGAGCGTCGGTCTCACAACCGCCTTAGACCTATCCTAGAACAGACGTGGCCTGGTATCTCACCCTCACAGACTCCGTTAATATACCAGTAACCAACCTATAGTGTGTCCATTGACTACCTTTATCTCTCGAACCCTTCCCGATAGATGGAGAGGGATGATGGATAGGTACATTTCCGTGTCGTAACTGGGTTCTTGTATACTCCCAGCCAGGCTTGAGGCCAGAGAGCTATGTTGACCACCTGGTCAACATAGCTGTTAGTGGCCCGCTGGCCTACATACTCATCACAACATGGCTGATCCTATGCTTCTAGCAGGAAGGTCTCCAGTTTCTTTAAAGCTTCCATCTTCATCCCAGCAATGTTGGTATTACGTATGTTGACGAGTCTTGCAATTACTAACTGACCTTTAGCTGTCTTTAAAAGGGAACTTGATAAGTCCCTGGAGTCAATTCCTGATTAGCCATGCTGTGGTGAAAACGTTTGACTGCCTGTGGTAAACAATAAGATGCTTGTTTGATCAGATCATCCACTACGAAAGCAAAAACTTGGCAGGCGATGCAACATATCCCCAATGAAAAGTAGGAGGGCCATTAAACACTAAGAAAAAACACAATAAGTGTCCAGGGCCCAAGACTGTTCAACAGCCTCCGGATCAGCCGGGCTGTGGTTCGTACGTTGGGCTCCGTGCGGCCAGCAGTAACAGCCTCGTTGATCAGACCCTGATCCCCCGGGAGGTCTAGTCATGGACCGGGCCGCGGGGACGTCGATCCCCGGAATACCCTCCAGGTAGACCGGAAGTCTCAGACTGAGACCGACTCTGAAACTGTCTTCAGATAATTCTTTTATCTGTTCTTCACATATTATGAGAGGCTGTGTTGCTTGTGTTGTGTATACTGTGTTGCTTGTGTTGTGTATACTGTGTTGCTTGTGTTGTGTATACTGTGTTGCTTGTGTTGTGTATACTGTGTTGCTTGTGATACTGTGTTGCTTGTGTATACTGTGTTGCTTGTGTATACTGTGTTGCTTGTGTATACTGTGTTGCTTGTGTATACTGTGTTGCTTGTGTATACTGTGTTGCTTGTGTATACTGTGTTGCTTGTGTATACTGTGTTGCTTGTGTTGTGTATACTGTGTTGCTTGTGTTGTGTTTACTGTGTTGCTTGTGTTGTGTATACTGTGTTGCTTGTGTTGTGTATACTGTGTTGCTTGTGTTGTGTATACTGTGTTGATTGTGTTGTGTATACTGTGTTGCTTGTGTTGTGTATACTGTGTTGTTGTGTTGTGTATACTGTGTTGTTGTGTTGTGTATACTGTGTTGCTTGTGTTGTGTATACTGTGTTGATTGTGTTGTGTATACTGTGTTGCTTGTGTTGTGTATACTGTGTTGCTTGTGTTGTGTATACTGTGTTGCTTGTGTTGTGTATACTGTGTTGCTTGTGTTGTGTATACTGTGTTGCTTGTGTTGTGTATACTGTGTTGCTTGTGTTGTGTATACTGTGCTGCTTGTGTTGTATATACTGTGCTGCTTGTGTTGTGTATACTGTGCTGCTTGTGTTGTGTATACTGTGTTGCTTGTGTTGTGTATACTGTGTTGCTTGTGTTGTGTATACTGTGTTGCTTGTGTTGTGTATACTGTGTTGCTTGTGTTGTGTATACTGTGTTGCTTGTGTTGTGTATACTGTGTTGATTGTGTTGTGTATACTGTGTTGCTTGTGTTGTGTATACTGTGTTGTTGTGTTGTGTATACTGTGTTGCTTGTGTTGTGTATACTGTGTTGCTTGTGTTGTGTATACTGTGTTGCTTGTGTTGTGTATACTGTGTTGCTTGTGTTGTGTATACTGTGTTGCTTGTGTTGTGTATACTGTGTTGCTTGTGTTGTGTATACTGTGTTGCTTGTGTTGTGTATACTGTGTTGCTTGTGTTGTGTATACTGTGTTGCTTGTGTTGTGTATACTGTGTTGCTTGTGTTGTGTATACTGTGCTGCTTGTGTTGTATATACTGTGCTGCTTGTGTTGTGTATACTGTGCTGCTTGTGTTGTGTATACTGTGTGCTTGTGTTGTGTATACTGTGATCTGTTTGTGTTGTGTATACTGTGTTGTGTTGTGTATACTGTGTTGCTTGTGTTGTGTATACTGTGTTGCTTGTGTTGTGTATACTGTGTTGCTTGTGTTGTGTATACTGTGTTGCTTGTGTTGTGTATACTGTGTTGCTTGTGTTGTGTATACTGTGTTGTTTGTGTTGTGTATACTGTGTTGCTTGTGTTGTGTATACTGTGTTGCTTGTGTTGTGTATACTGTGTTGCTTGTGTTGTGTATACTGTGTTGCTTGTGTTGTGTATACTGTGTTGCTTGTGTTGTGTATACTGTGCTGCTTGTGTTGTGTATACTGTGTTGCTTGTGTTGTGTTTACTGTGTTGTTTGTGTTGTGTATACTGTGTTGCTTGTGTTGTGTATACTGTGTTGCTTGTGTTGTGTATACTGTGTTGCTTGTGTTGTGTATACTGTGTTGCTTGTGTTGTGTATACTGTTTTGCTTGTGTTGTGTATACTGTTTTGCTTGTGTTGTGTATACTGTGTTGCTTGTGTTGTGTATACTGTGTTGCTTGTGTTGTGTATACTGTGTTGCTTGTGTTGTGTATACTGTGTTGCTTGTGTTGTGTATACTGTGTTGCTTGTGTTGTGTATACTGTGTTGCTTGTGTTGTGTATACTGTGTTGCTTGTGTTGTGTATACTGTGTTGCTTGTGTTGTGTATACTGTGTTGCTTGTGTTGTGTATACTGTATTGCTTGTGTTGTGTATACTGTGTTGCTTGTGTTGTGTATACTGTGTTGCTTGTATTGTGTATACTGTGTTGCTTGTGTTGTGTTGTCGGAGAGATTCAGATAGAAAACTATAACATGTATAGATGTGATAGAATTAATAGGTCACAGGGAGGAGTAGGACTCTATATAAAAGATACTCTCTGTTGCACAGAAGTTTTGAACGCTACGAATGATATAGTAGAAATCCTCGGCATTAAAGTGGAAAATAAGAATCTAGTAATTATCCTAGTATACAAACCACCATCAGCAACTGCGGAGGAATTCACAGAGCAGTTAAAGAAGATAGATAGCTATCTGGATAGGCTAGAGAATCCCACCCCAAACATTTTAATCCTTGGAGATTTTAATCTCCTCATGTAAAATGGAAGATGAGGCACCATAATGTTATACCAGAAATAACTCCTGGAAGCACCCTGGCTCAACAGGCACATACCAGGGAACTAATGAGGCTTTGTGAAAAGTACTCACTAAACCAACAGATAATTGATCCCACTAGAAATGAAAATACCCTGGATTTGATATTCACAAACAACGAGGAATTAATCAGAGACATAACAGTTACAAAAACAATATACTCTGATCATAACATCATAGAAGTTCAAACTAGTATTAACTCAGGGTTAGGGAACTGCGACACTAATGTTAGAGACGGAATGTTCAGTAAGTTTAATTTTAATAACCATAGAATTGACTGGGAAAAAATAAACCAAGAGCTATCAGACATATCATGGGAATCAGACATGAGCACCCTAAATCCCCACCAGTGCCTAGAGAAGCTGAATACAGAAGCATTCAAGGTATGTATGAAACACGTACCATTGAGGAAACCCCGAAGAAGATCAGATATAGAGAGAGAGCGTAGGAGATGGTACAGGAGAAGAAAACGGGTTACTGAATTGCTGAAAAACACAGTTATGTTGCAACAGAGGAGAAATAGCCTTAACCGAGAGATCACGGAATTAGAGCACAAACTTAAGATGTCATACCTGACAGAAGAAGTACAAAGGGAACAAAGAGCCATACAGGATATTGCAAGAAACCCAAAATATTTCTACTCCTATGCAAAATCCAAGCTAAGAACTACCTGTAGAATTGGACCATTATTGAGAGGAGATTCGTATACGGACGATGAACAGGAAATGAGTGAAATTCTAAAAGAACAGTATGAGTCAGTGTTCAGCAACCCACTAAATGACAGCAAGGTAGAAAATGCAGAAATATTTTTCACTCCAGCAGAAGGCTGCGCAGACCACCTAACCGACATTAGTACAAATCCCATAGATTTCGAAAAAGAAATGGCCAACATGCCCACTCACTCAGCACCTGGACCAGATTCATGGAATGCTTTATTTATAAAGCAGTGCAAAGTACCATTAGCAAGAGCCCTTAGTATTCTGTGGAGAAAGAGCTTAGATCTAGGTGAAATTCCAGAGGCCTTAAAGAGTGCAGACATAGCTCCTTTGCATAAGGGAGGTAGTAGAGCACTAGCTAAAAATTACAGACCAGTAGCCCTCACTTCTCACATCATAAAAATCTTTGAAAGAGTGATGAGACGGCAGATTACAAAGTTCATGGACCAGCACAACCAACATAACCCGAACCAGCATGGCTTTAGAGCGGGTCGATCATGCTTGCCACAGCTGCTGAACCACTATGACAGAATTACGGAGGCATTGGAGGACGACCAAAACGCAGATGTGATTTACACAGATTTTGCAAAGGCGTTTGACAAATGCGATCATGGAGTGATAGCGCACAAAATGAGGGCCATAGGCATTACGGGGAAGGTAGGCAGATGGATTTTGAGTTCCTAACACAAAGAACACAAAAAGTAGTAGTGAACAGGGCAAGATCCAGCATCAGCGAGGTCAAAAGCTCAGTGCCCCAAGGCACTGTCCTGGCACCTCTGCTGTTTCTCATCCTCATAGCAGACATAAATAAAAACACCCAGCACACTTTTGTATCATCATTTGCAGATGACACTAAAATAAGCATGAAAGTCACTACGGTAGAGGACACTGAAAAATTACAGGAGGACATAAGCAGGGTCTTCCAATGGGCAGTGGAGAACAACATGACGTTCAATGGTGATAAGTTTCAGCTGCTTAGGTATGGAAAAAATGAAGAACTCAAAAGGAACACTGTATACAAAACGCAAGAGGGTCACCACATAGAACGAAAGGAACACGTAAAGGACTTGGGAATAATTATGTCTGCTGATTTGTCGTTTAAAGACCATAACAAGACAAAGATCACAACAGCCAGGAAGATGACGGGGTGGGTATTGAGAACTTTCAAAACAAGGGAAATAATGCCGATGGTGACACTATTCAAATCGCTAGTGCTCCCTCACTTAGAATACTGCTCAGTGCTGACGGCTCCATTCAGGGCAGGAGAAATAGCAGAGCTGGAACAAATCCAGAGATCGTTTACGGCTCACATTGAGCCATTGAAACATCTAAATTATTGGGAACGCC
Source organism: Cherax destructor (assembly GCA_009830355.1). Classification (NCBI taxonomy): domain Eukaryota; kingdom Metazoa; phylum Arthropoda; class Malacostraca; order Decapoda; family Parastacidae; genus Cherax; species Cherax destructor. The sequence goes on along the minus strand of WNWK01018316.1, from coordinate 17,400 downwards.
TTCAAGTCTTGAACATGTACTCATTGGAGCGGAGGAGAGAGAGATACATGATAATATATACATGGAAAGTACTTGAGGGCCTGGTCCCAAATCTGCACACTGCCATAACAACATACTGGAGTGAGAGATATGGGAGAAAGTGTAAAATAAACCCAGTGAGGAGCAGGGGTGCGGTGGGGACAATACGGGAGCACTGTATTAACATCCGGGGTCCCAGACTATTCAACATCTTACCAGAAGATATCCGAAACACGGCTGGAACCAGTGTAGAAGCCTTCAAGAGGAAACTGGACAAATATCTTCACCAGGTGCCAGATCAACCAGGCTGTGATGGATATGTGGGGCAGCGGGCCTCCAGCAGCAACAGCCTGGTTGACCAGGCAAGCACCAGACGAGCCTGGCCCATGGCCGGGCTCAGAGAGTAGATACTCTCGAAACTCTTCAAAGGTATACTGTGTTGCTTGTTCCCAGTTCTTCAGGATTGCCATACATCAGCAGTTGCAAGGTGTCATCAGTGAAGGGAGGAGGAAGGTGGGAGGTAGTTGAGGGAATTAAGGGGATGAAAGGGGAAGGGTGAAAGGGCAATAAATGGTCGAGTGTTGAAGGGAACGGCGGGAGGGAGGGGGGGAGGTAAGAAGGAAGAGAATTAGGGACGTACGGACGGACGGACGGACATACGGACGGACGGACGGACATACGGACGGACGGAGGAACGGACAGGAGGGCAGTAAGGTAGGAAAGGAGATGGGAGGTAGATAACACATGATGGAGGTATGTGTCCGGAAGTCAACGCTCCTGAGGAGTCCTGGTGGATCAGGGCCTGATCAAGCAGGCTATTACTACTGGCCGCAGGCAGTCCAACATACGAGAACAATATGATGTTAAATGAAGACAAATTCCAACTACTCCGTTATGGAAAACTGGAGGAAATAATAACTAGGACTGAGTATATTACAAACTCTAATCACACAATTGAGCAGAAAATTAATGTGAAGGACCTGGGTGTGGTAATGTCCGAAGACCTCACCTTCAAGGACCACAACAATGCCACTATCACATCTGCGAGGAAACTGATAGGATGGATAATGAGAACATTCAAGACAAGAGATGTTAAGCCAATGATGATCCTTTTTAAATCACTTGTTCTCTCTAGGCTAGAATACTGCTGTACATTAACATCCCCATTCAAGGCAGGTGAAATTGCAGATCTAGAGAATGTACAGAGAACCTTTACTGCACGTATAAGTTCCATCAAACACCTTAACTACTGGGAACGCCTGAAAGCACTAGACTTATATTCACTGGAGCGCAGGCGAGAGAGATATATCATAATCTACACCTGGAAGATTCTGGAGGGACTGGTCCCTAATATGCACACAGAAATCACTCCCTACGAAAGCAAAAGACTTGGCAGACGGTGCAACGTACCCCCAGTGAAAAGTAGGGGCGCCACTGGTCACTAAGAGAAAACACAATAAGTGTCCGGGGCCCAAGACTGTTGAATAGCCTCCCACCAGCCATAAGGGGCATTACCAGTAGACCTCTGGTTGTCTTCAAGAGGGAGCTGGACAGATACCTAAAGTCAATGCCAGATCAGCCGGACTGTGGTTCGTACGTTGGACTACGTGCAGCCAGCAGTAACAGCCTCGTTGATCAGGCCCTGATCCACCGGAAGGTCTGGTCATGGACCGGGCTGCGGGGGCGTTGATCCCCGGAATGCCCTCCAGGTAGACTCCAGGTAGTCACAGCCCGCCTGATCAAAAAGTGATTAGAGGAACTTAACAAGTTTCCTTTTAAAGACTGCCAGACAATTCAACACTGATGGAAGTTGATGTAGAAGTTTTCAAGAGGAAACTGGACAATTATCTTCACCAGGTGCCAGATCAACCAGTCTGTGATGGATATGTGAGTCACCAGCAGCAATAGCCTGACTGACCAGGCAAGCACCAGACGATCCTGGTCTAGGATCGGGCTCCGAGAGTAGAAAAACTCTGGGAACTCATCAAAGGTATATCAGAATAGAATGTTACGGTGTTATGATTTATGTCCTTGTCTATGTTGACATGAAAATGAAAACAGATGTGGGGAGAGTACCGTCTCTTGAAGAACAGAAGTGGGGAGAGTACCGTCTCTTGAAGAACAGAAGTGGGGAGAGTACCGTCTCTTGAAGAACAGAAGTGGGGAGAGTACCGTCTCTTGAAGAACAGAAGTGGGGAGAGTACCGTCTCTTGAAGAACAGAAGTGGGGAGAGTACCGTCTCTTGAAGAACAGAAGTGGGGAGAGTACCGTCTCTTGAAGAACAGGTTTTTTGACTTACGAAATCGTAATGACACGATTGCAAACAAACCATACCACTGGTGGGGATAGAACCCACGGTCAGAGTCATAAAACCCCAGACCGACGCGTTAGCCACTGGGCCAGCTGGCTATAATAAGATTCATCCAACTAGGTATATTTCTACACCATAGGAAGGTTAGCATAGGCACCACTGTGACGACAATGGTAGTCACAGTGGTGCCTATGCTAACCTTCCTATGGTGTATAAATATACCTAGTTGGATGAATCTTATTGTAGCCAGCTGGCCCAATGGCTAGCGCGTCGGTCTGGAGTTTTATGACTCTCTGACCGCGGGTTCTATCCCCACCCGTGGTATGGGTTAAGAGGGTTTTTTTCTGTGGCACTGACCTCACTCTGTTTACTATTACTTTCTGGCATTTATGCAATGAGAGGTTAAATATCTATTCGCCTACTTTTCCAGCTATTTCCTGAGCTATCACACTATGTGCACTACATCAGCATTTAGCTTGTATTGCAGGAGCGACCTTCTCTAACACGTTCTGCTGGACTGTTATTGTGTTTCCCGGTCATATTCCATGACGCAGGACGGGGCTCATACAAGGTGTTGAAATGTGTCAGCCTAGGCTAGGAGACTTTCAGTACCGTAATGAGGATATGGACAAGTGTTCCAGCAGGGGTCCACCAGCTACGGCAGCTTCAAAGGCTTCCTTCCAGCAGACCTGGAGTTACTATCACTTAGAAACTGCCATCTCTCAGGATAGTCTATATCATGCACAGGAGAACTGGAATCATTCCAGAGCATCACCCCAGAGCTGAGGCAAGAGAAATTATACATAGGAGATAGAACAAAGAAAGGAGAAAGGTGGGTGAGGGGGAGAGGAATATGGATATAATAAGGACCTCAATGGAAATAAGTCACTTTGACTTTTTGGGGGTTATCTAGACCTGGGTAATTTACACTATGTATGATCATTGTACTTGTGTACCTGTACCTAAATAAATTTACTTACATATTTACTTATAATAACTACATACGTATATACATCAGTAGATAATGTAAGGAGAGATAATGGTGGGAGGGAGTGGAAGTGGGGGGTTATATGGAAGACCAGCCCAACACAGCCACTACCTTCCACACAAGCACCCTCGCTACCCCTACCTTCCACACAAGTACCCTCGCTACCCCTACCTTCCACACAAGTACCCTCGCTACAACTACCTTCCACACAAGTACCCTCGCTACCCCTACCTTCCGCACAAGTACCCTCGCTACCCCTACCTTCCACACAAATACCCTCGCTACCCCTACCTTCCACACAAGTACCTTCGCTACCCCTACCTTCCACACAAGTACCTTCGCTACCCCTACCTTCCACACAAGTACCTTCGCTACCCCTACCTTCCACACAAGTACCCTCGCTACCCCTACCTTCCACACAAGTACCCTCGCTACCCCTACCTTCCACACAAGTACCCTCTACCCCTACCTTCCACACAAGTACCCTCCACCCCTACCTTCCACACAAGTACCCTCGCTACCCCTACCTTCCACACCTAACCCTCGCTACCCCTACCTTCCACACAAGTACCCTCGCTACCCCTACCTTCCACACCTAACCCTCGCTACCCCTACCTTCCACACCTAACCTCGCTACCCCTCCTTCCACACTAACCCTCGCTACCCCTACCTTCCACACATACCCTCGCTACCCCTACCTTCCACACCATAACCCTCCTACCCCTACCTTCCACACTACCCTCGCTACCCCTACCTTCCACACCTACCCTCGCTATCCCCTACCTTCCACACAAGTACCCTCGCTACCCCTACCTTCCACACAACCCTCGCTATCCCTACCTTCCACACCTAACCCTCCTACCCCTACCTTCCACACCATAACCCTCGCTACCCCTACCTTCCACACAAGTACCCTCGCTATCCCTACCTTCCACACTACCCTCGCTACCCCTACCTTCCACACAAGTACCCTCGCTATCCCTACCTTCCACACAAGTACCCTCGCTACCCCTACCTTCCACACAAGTACCCTCGCTACCCCTACCTTCCACACAAACCCTCGCTACCCCTACCTTCCACACCTAACCCTCGCTACCCCTACCTTCCACACCTAACCCTCGCTACCCCTACCTTCCACACCTAACCCTCGCTACCCCTACCTTCCACACCTAACCCTCGCTACCCCTACCTTCCACACCTAACCCTCGCTACCCCTACCTTCCACACTAACCCTCGCTACCCCTACCTTCCACACCTAACCCTCGCTACCCCTACCTTCCACACCTAACCCAAGCCCCCAGCCACTCGAAACCATTATTATCCTCCGACCGTTAATGTAGGAAGAGGCAGGGAGAGGAAGTGAGAGGAAACGACGGGTGAGGGGGCAGAGAGGGACACTAGAGTGGGGTAGAGGAGGTAAACACATGTGTAACAGATGGCTATCTTTATTGCCGAGGTTTTTTAGACTTTTTAACAAGCTTCTTTCCACAATTGAAGTAGTGGAAAGATAGACTTAAAATGATCAAATCCTTAGCTCCATTGCTGCCATCAATGCGTTGCCGAGGCACGATAATGTGCCTTTTATATTTTGGAAATGGGGATGGTGTCCCAGGAGGCTGGTCCCACTAGCGGGAGTAAGACAGAACTGAGGAGCACTGCAGCAAGCATGATCCAACTCTTCTCACTCATGACCAACGATGGAACAATAAAGACTTAAAAGATGGTCTCTGTATCAAGGTGGCAGCAAAGCAATAGCTAAGAACTATAGACTAATAGCTTCCCACATCATAAAAATCTTTGAAGGAGTTCTAAGAAGCAGGATTGCAAACCACTTGGACTCCCAACAATTGCACAATCCAGGGCAACATGGGTTCAGAGCAGGTCGATCCTGCCTCTCGCAACTACTGGACCACTATGATATGGTCCTGGCTGCACTGGAAGACAAACAGAATGCAGATGTAGTATACACAGATTTTGAAAAAGCCTTTGACAAATGCGATCATGGTGTAATAGTACACAAAATGCGTACTAAAAAGATAACTGGCAAAGTAGGCAGATGGATCTTCAACTTTCTAACCAATCGGTTAAATCGGAAGCTGCCATAGTGAAAAGCTGTTCCACAAGGCACAGTACTCGCCCCTATCCTGTTCCTCATCCTCATATCAGACATAGACAGAGATATAAACCATAGCACTGTATCATCCTTTGCAGATGATACTAGGATCTGCATGAGAGTGTCATCCATTGAGGACACGGCAAATCTCCAAGAAGATATAAACCAAGTTTTCCAATGGGCAACAGAGAACAATATGATGTTCAATGAAGACAAATTCCAATTACTCCGCTATGGAAACTGGAGGAAATAATTGCTAGAACTGACTATACTACAAACTCCAATCACATAATAGAGCGAAAAAGTAATGTGAAGGACCTGGGAGTGGTAATATCTGAGGATCTCACCTTCAAAGACCACAACAATGCCACTATCACATCTGCGAGGAAACTGATAGGATGGATAATGAGAACATTCAAGACAAGAATGCCAAGCCAATGAAGATCCTTTTTAAATCACTTGTTCTCTCATGGATGGAATACTGTTGTACATTAACATCTCTATTCAAGGCAGGTGAAATTGCAGATCTAGAGAATGTACAGAGAACCTTTACTGCACGTATAAGTTCCATCAAACACCTTAACTACTGGGAACGCTTGGAAGCACTTGCCTTGTACTCACTGGAGCGCAGGCGAGAGAGATACATCATAATCTACATATGGAAGATCCTGGAGGACTGGTCCTAATCTGCACACAGAAATCACTTCCTACGAAAGCAAAAGACTTGGCAGGCGATGCAACATACCCTAGTGAAAAGTACACTAAGAGAAAATACAATAAGTGTCCGGGGCCCAAGACTGTTCAACAGCCTCCCACCAGCCATAAGAGAAATTACCAATAGACACCTGATTGTCTTCAAGAGGGAGCTGGACAGATACCTAAAGTCAGTGCCCGATCAGCCGGGCTGTGGTTCTTACGTTGGACTACGTGCGGCCAGCAGAAACAGCTTCGTTGATCAGGCCCTGATCCACCAGACGGCCTGGTTATGGACCGGGCCGTGGGGGGTGATAATCCCTGGAATACCCTCCAGGTAGACTCCAGGTAGACTCCAGGTAGACTCCAGGTAGGATGCTAAGTACAGTGGTAAGTTCACTGCCACTGGGATAACCAAATTTAGTCCTCTTAATAAGGATGTAAATTAAGGAAAGATTGAATAAAAATTCAGTGTAAATACACTGATACACTTTTTGTATAGTTCCATATTACCTCTTTTTAATTACCACTTCCTTACCTCTCTCACCTCCTTCCTTCATCTCTCTACCTCACATCTCTACCTCACCTCCCTCCTTCACCTCCCTCCTCACCTCCCTCCTCACCTCCCTCCTTCACCTCCCTACCTCACCTCCCTCCTTCACCTCACATGACCAGCTACCTCCATTGGAGGCCTCCCTAGTCTGCACAGTTCTCTTTATGACATCCATGTGCGACCTCCCACCATTACTCATCTAAGGCAGGAAGCAGTGAGGAGGCACGAGGAGGGCAGAGGAGGGTTCAGAGAAGGGCAGGTGGGAGGGGCAGGATACAGAGAAGGGCAGGGAAGCAGGAGGAGGGGCAGGGAGGGGTGGGGGAGGGGCAGGGAGGAGGGGGACAGGGAGGAGGGGCAGGGAACAGGGAGGAGGGGCAGGGAACAGGGAGGAGGGGCAGGGAACAGGGAGGAGGGGCAAAGAGAGGAGGACTGGCGACCTCACTCAAATCCTTCCACTTAACAGGATCTAGTACAAAGGGAACAAAAATGTCGTCTAGGATACTGCAAGAACCATCAAGCATTTCTACATATATGCAAGAGCCATGTTAATAACCATCTGTAGAAGATTTCTTCTGATAAATTATTGAATAGGCTGGAGCCAGGGATGTTGAGGCAGCCATCTTGTGTCCACCAGCCTCCTAACCTTCATGGATTACATTTGACATTCCCTACAACGTCTCTCACTCTAATATGTTATGGTAGTAAATTTGGAACCAGAATTTCAAATATCTTCCACGTATATATATTTTCAAGTATCTCTCCTCTGCTCAAGAGAATTTTTAGGCGTTCCCAGTAATTTAAATGATTTATTGGCTCAATGCAGGTTGTAAACGCGCTCTATATTTGTGCCAGGTCTTATATTACCTCTGCCTTGATGGTACCAGTAACAATGGCACCACAGAGAACACAAGCTGCTTGAACAGTGTCATCAGCGGCAATATTTAACTTCTTCTGAACATTCTTATTATCTACCGCAACATTTCTCTGGCTTTTACAACTGCCTTATTATGCTTTCTAAATAAGAACATATGAATGAACACTGCAGAAAGCCTAAGGGTCCATACAAGACAGGTCCTGGCAGGTAGTGGCCCATACAAGGCAGGTTCTGGCAGGTAGTGGCCCATACAAGGCAGGTCCTGGCAGGTAGTGGTCCATACAAGGCAGATCTGTTATTATTATACTCGGTCTTTTTTGGAGGAAGCAAGAGGACTGACCTCACCTAAATCCTCCCACCAACGAAATCTGGAGCACTGATGTGGGAGAACCAGTGATATCACCTGGACTCTTAAAGTTGCACCATCAGAGACATAATCTCAAATACTATATACTCCGATCACCTCTTCTGAGTATTACAAAAATATAAATACATAATTAGACAAACAAGGAAATAGTCAAAGGATGTTCGGTAAATTTACCTTCAACAATAAGAACATTGATAAGACCACACTAATGCATGGAAAAAACCGAATACATAAATACACAACATCAGTATAAAACATGTTCTGATGCGAGTGCCTGAGAGGAGAACAGATATCGCAAGATAACGTAGACAAATATATCGCATCAAAGGGGAACTAGTCCTAAGCAAGAGATGACTACCTTAGTGCACAAAATAAAACAATGAAATGATATAGTAAAAAAATAACTGTTCATAAAAACAGCAAAAATATACCAAAATATTTCAACATGTTCTCCCAATAAAAAAATATAAGTTAGTCTAGACGGTAGAGCGTCGGACTGACAATTTGCAAACTCCCTAGTCCACCCTTCTGTTTATTCAATGACAGTTTATATATATATATATATATATATATATATATATATATATATATTATATATATATATAATATAGTATGTATATAATATATATAATATATAATATATATATAATATATAATATATATAATATATGTATGTATATAATATATATAATATATATATAATATATAATATATATAATATATATATATATAATATATATATATATATATATATATATATATATATATATATATATATATATATATATATATATATATATATATATATATATATATATATATATATATATAATATATATGAGGAGGTAGCACCTCTGGAACTGTCTTGGGAACCTCATCCTCAGAGGAAAGAATAAACTTGCTTCAGGAAAAACTCAGGTTTTCCTGAAACTCTTTGAATATTGTTTTCTCCTACCACCCCTATATTCTATATTATATGTAGACTTTATTCTATATTCTATGTAGACAAAATACATTTGCAAATATACAATAGGGAGTAGAACAACACAGATAACAACTCAGAGCTTCTTCTCGAATACTTCGTCCAGCTCCCCGACAAGTTCCTCAGTTTCTAACCAGCCGTTCTGTGGTGTATACGTTGGACTGTATGCGGCAGCAGTAACAGACTGGCTGATCAGGTCATGCTCCACCAGGAGACTTGCTCTGAGGCCTGGCCGCGGGGGCGTTGATCCCCGGAAGCATCCTTCGGGTTTCCTTCAGGTAAGAGGCTTTTCATGCAAACATAAGTAACATTCGTACTTATTACCTCATAAATACGATTTTCAACTTATTGTCTGTTGTTCCATTAGATATGTACAAACTTCTCAAGATACTTATCACGATTTAACTGACCTAACCTAAATAACGTCTGAAGTGAAACCGCAAGAAAAGTTATGAAAAAGCTAACATTTTTATTATGATGTTAATAGTACGTGAATTAATTGTGTGTACAGACACACAAAGAAGACGATGGGTCAGTAATGAGAACTTTCAAAACAAGGGAAATAATGCCAATGGTGACACTTTCAAATCGCTAGTGCTTCCTGGTTTGGAGTATTACTCAGTGTTGACGACCCCGTTCAGGGCAGGAGATCGTTTACAGCCAACATAGAGCCAATAAAGCATTTAAATTACTGGGAACGCCTTAAAATCCTAAATATGTATTCAATGGAGCGGAGGAGATATACATGATAATATATACCTGAAAATTACTCGAGGGCCTCGTCCCAAATGTGTACACTGTCATTACAACATTCTGGAGTGAGAGATATGGGAAGAAGTGCAAAATAAACCCAGTGAAAAGTAGGGGTGTAGAATACCTGGAGTATACCTGGAAGGAGTTTCGGAAGTCAACGTCCCCATGGCCCGGTCCGTGACCAGTGGGTCACGGGGAACACTTATCAACGTCCGGGGCCCCAGAGTATTCAATATTTTACCAGAAGATATCAGAAACACTGCTGGGACAAGTGTAGGTCTTTAAGAAGAAACTGGATAAGTATCTTCACCAGGTGCCAGACCAACCAGGCTGTGATGGATATGGGGGGCAGCGGGCCTCCAGCAGCAACAGCCTGGTTGACCACGCAGTAGTAGGAAAAACTCCCTAAACTCATCATAGGCATAAAGGCAGTATGCTATATCTTGGCTTATATGTATACTGGAATTCCTATTTATATATGAAGAATTCTGAGGACGCGTTGGTTTAAGAGAGCTGAACAAACACTCTGGAATAAGGATGGATATGTAGGGCCTCCAGCAGCAACAGCCTGATTGACCAGACTAGCACTAGACGAGCCTAACCCATGGCCGGGAGAAGACAGACTCTCGAAACTCATTAAAGGTATATCAGAGATATAAGGAGGGACACGAAGTGTACACGTGAAAAATAGATATCAATATATGTATTATAAATCAATACTGAAAATATCTAACAAAGACATTATTCCTTTACCTTACCTTTGATGAGTTTCGAGTTTCATTACTCTCGGAGCTCGGCCATGGGCCAGGCTCGTCTGGTGCTTGCCTGGTCAATCAGGCTGTTTCTGCTGGAGGTCCGCTGCCCCACATATCCATCACAGCCTGGTTGATCTGGCACCTGGTGAAGATACTTGTCCAGTTTCCTCTTGAAAGCTTCTACACTGGTTCCAGACGTGTTTCGGATATCTTCTGGTAAGATGTTGAATAGTCTGGGACCCCGGATGTTAATACAGTGCTCCCGTATTGTCCCCACCGCACCCCTGCTCCTCACTGGGTTTATTTTACACTTTCTCCCATATCTCTCACTCCAGTATGTTGTTATGGCAGTGTGCAGATTTGGGACCAGGCCTCGAGTACTTTCCAGGTATATATCATGCATCTCTCTCTCCTCAGCTCCACTGAGTACACGTTGAAGACTTGAAGGCGTTCCCAATAATTTAGATGTTTCAATGGCTCAATGTGAGCCGTAAACGATCTCTGAATTTGTTCCAGCTCTGATATTTCTCCTGCCCTGAACGGGGCCGTCAGCACAGAGCAGTATTCTAAGTGAGGGACCACTAGCGATTTGAAGAGTGTCACCATCGGCATTATTTCCCTTGTTTTGAATGTTCTCAATACCCACCCCGTCATCTTCCTGGCTGTTGTGTTCTTTGTCTTGTTATGGACTTTAAAAGAAAGGTCAGCTAACATAATTATTCCCAGGTCTTTCACATGTTCCTTTCGTTTTAGTTGGTGACCCTCTTGAGTTTTGTATATAGTGTTCCTTTAGAGTTCTTCATTCTTTCCATACTTAACAAGCTGGAACTTATCACCATAGAACGTCATGTTGTTCTCCACTGCCCACTGGAAGACCCTGCTTATGTCTTCCTGTATTTTTTCAGTGTCTTCTACCGTAGAGACTTTCATGCTTATTTCAGTGTCATCTGCAAATGATGATACAAAAGTGTGCTGGGTGTTTTTATCTATGTCTGCTATGAGGATGAGAAACAGCAGAGGTGCCAGGACAGTGCCTTGGGGCACTGAGCTTTTGACCTCACTGATGCTAGATCTTGCTCTGTTTACTACTACTTTTTGTGTTGTGTGTGTTTGGAACCCGAAAATCTATCTGCCTACCTTCCCCGTAATGCCCATGGCCCTCATTTTGTGCGCTATCACTCCATGATCGCATTTGTCAAACGCCTTTGCAAAATCAGTGTAAATGACATCTGCGTTTTGGTCGTCCAACACCTTCGTAATTCTGTCATAATGGTTCAGCAGCTGTGACAGGCATGATCGTCCCGCTCTAAAGCCATGCTGGTTCGGGTTATGTTGGTTGTGCTGGTCCATGAACTTTGTAATCTGTCGTCTCATCACTCTTTCGAATATTTTTATAATGTGAGAAGTGAGGGCTACTGGTCTGTAATTTTTAGCTAGTGCTCTACTACCTCCCTTATGCAAAGGAGCTATGTCTACACTCTTTAAGGCCTCCGGTATTTCACCTAGATCTAAGCTCTTTCTCCAAAGAATGCTGAGTGCTCGTGCTAAATAAAGCATTCCATGAATCTGGTCCAGGTGCTGAGTGAGTGGGCATGTTGTCCATTTCTTTTTCAAATTCTATGGGATTTGTACTAATGTCAGTTAGTTGGTCTGCGCGGCCTTCTGCTGGAGTGAAAAATATTTCTACATTTTCTACCTTGCTGTCATTTAGTGGGTTGCTGAACACCGACGCATACGTACTCTTCTTTTAAGATTTCACTAACTTCCTGTTCATTATTAGCAGCAAATTTAGAATCAGAATTAGAAAGGATATAGGAAAGACGTGACGTTACAAAGAAGTGTGGATGAATGGAACGAACTAACAAGTAGCGTCGCTGAAGAAAAATTGTTTGGATAGTTTTAAAATTAGGTTTGACAAATGGGGATATGTGGGTGTCTTCTTATAGAAACAAAATATAAACACTTTAGACAAGTGACATACACATGGGGCAGGTTTTGGCGGGAAGAGATCAGGTGAGGGATTGCGCGCCAAGCAGACTGGCGGGAGATGCTATCTTGGCGGGAAGTATGTTTACTGTGGCCCTCGGGTAAGTGGGACGTGCTCAACCAGTTCTTGTGATACACTGCCCTTCACTGCCGTCACACTGCCCCATCACCACCGTCACACTGCCCCATCACCACCGTCACACTGCCCCTTCACCACCGTCACACTGACCCTTCACCACCGTCATACTGACCCTTCACCACCGTCACACTGACCCTTCACCACCGTCACACTGACCCTTCACCACCGTCACACTGACCCTTCACCACCGTCACACTGACCCTTCACCACCGTCACACTGACCCTTCACCACCATCACACTGACCCTTCACCACCGTCACACTGACCCTTCACCACCGTCACACTGACCCTTCACCACCGTCACACTGACCCTTCACCACCGTCACATTGACCCTTCACCACCGTCACGCTGACCCTTTACCACCGTCACACTGACCCTTCACCACCGTCACACTGCCCTTTACCACCGTCACACTGACCCTTCACCACCGTCACACTGACCCTTTACCACCGTCACACTGCCCTTCACCACCGTCACGCTGCCCCTTTACCACCGTCACATTGACACTTCACCACCGTCACACTGCCCTTCACCACCGTCACACTGACCTTCACCACCGTCACACTGACCCTTCACCACCGTCACACTGACCCTTCACCACCGTCACACTGACCCTTCACCACCGTCACACTGACCCTTCACCACCGTCACACTGCCCCTTCACCACCGTCACGCTGACCCTTCACCACCGTCACACTGACCCTTCACCACCGTCACACTGACCCTTCACCACCGTCACACTGCCCTTACCACCGTCCCACTGACCCTTCACCACCGTCACACTGACCCTTTACCACCGTCACACTGCCCCTTCACCGTCACGCTGCCCCTTTACCACCGTCACATTGACACTTCACCACCGTCACACTGCCCCTTCACCACCGTCACACTGACCCTTCACCACCGTCACACTGCCCCTTCACCACCGTCACACTGCCCCTTCACCACCGTCACACTGCCTCTTCACCACCGTCACACTGCCCCTTCACCACCGTCACACTGCCCCTTCACCACCGTCACACTAACCCTTCACCACTGTCACACTAACCCTTCACCACCGTCATGCTTCTCCTCACTGCCGTCACACTGCCCTTCAATGCCCTTTTACCACCGTCACACTGCCCCTTCACCATCATGAGCCTAAAACAACTAACAAATACAATTAGCAATTACTGTACAGTAGATAGTTGGTGCCTGATGACTGTTGTGGAGCTGAAGAATTAGATACATGTACAACATCTGGGTATCTTAGTAGACGTTTCGCCCTCCAAGACTTCAACAGCCTCCCACCAGCCATAAGGGGCATTACCAATAGACCCCTGGTTGTAAAACAGGGAAGAGCTGGACAGATACCTAAAGTCAGTGCCGGGTCAGCCGGGCTGTGGTTCGTACGTTGGACTGTGTGCGGCCAGAAGTAACAGCCTCGTTGATCAGGGTCTGATCCATTAGGAGGCCTGGTCATGGACCGGGTCGCGGGGAGTTGATCCCCGGAATACCCTCCAGGTAGACTGCAGGTAGGTAGGTAGACTCCAGTGGCTTTATCAGTACAATACAAAGATATTATGTGAAGACTGTCCTTGTATCGTATTGATAAAGCCACTGGAGGGCGAAACGTCTACAATAAAGATACCCAGATGTTGCACATGTGTATGATTCTTCATCTTGACGATGGTGTGTACCAGTCATGTGCGATATGGGGAGGTGTTTCCATACTTCAGTTAGGTCTGAGAGCGAAACGTAGCTACAATAAAATGTGGCATTAGCTGCACTTGTGTCCTTGTGCCTAACATAACACCTCTTGACCAGTAAATTCATAGGTGGAAAAAGAAAATGAAATTTTTCATGTAGGAAGATGACTTTAGACCTCCTGGATGGTTCAGTAGTTGCTGGTGTTGACTGACACACTAAGCTCAGCTCTCTCACAATCCTCACTTGACTTCGTGGAGAAAAAACTCATCCCTGCGCAGGTAATGTCATCCTCGTGGGAGTCTTATACTGTTACACATTTTTCATTTTTGTTGCGTCGTTTACAAATATATTGCAGTTCACTTGAAGTTTTTCTTTTGTCAGCTGTAACTAATATAATTGTTATCAATGTGTTGCCTCGACCCGGGTAATTTCGACTCTGACGGCAATAATTATCCACCTGGAGAATATACAGAGAACCTTCTCTGCCCAGCAAGCATTAGTAACTAAGTTTATTTAGGTACACACAAAGGGAACATGAGTGGGGAAGGAAGCTAGAAGAACTTAGCATGAAAATGGAGGAGAGGATAGCTGCAGAGAGCAGGAAGTGGGAGATGCAAGTCACAGCAGCAGAGGCTAAGATACACGTAAGTACAGTTATCATACATGGAGTAAATTACCCAGGATAACCCAAAAAGGTCATCCTAGGTAATTTACACTATGTATGATAATTGTTCTTATGTGTACCTTTACCTAAATAAACTTACTGGGAACTTTTGAAGTCCCTCGATCTGTACTCCTTGCAACATAAGCGAGAGACATATTATAATCTACACCTGGGAAATTCTACAAGGATTGGTCTTAAATCTGCACACGCAAATCATTGCCATGAAAGTAAGAGGCTTTGCAGATACTGCAAAATAACCGCAATAAAAATCACAATAAGCGTGAAGGGACCAAGACTTTTCATCGTCCTCCCATTTTAGATATGAAGGGATTACAAACAGACTCCTGATTGTCTTCAACCAGTGGCTTTATCAGTACAACACAAAGACATTATGGGAAGAATTATATACAAAATATGAGGTAATCAGTCCCTCAACCTTGGCTGAGGGACTGATAAAGATACCCAGATGTTGAACATGTGTCTAATTCTTCATCTTGTCGGTAATATATACCATTTATGTAGAAAGAAAAGGTCGTATGTGCGGATGGACGTAAGTCGCTAAGGTCGGAAGTCTGGGAGGATCTGTACTGTGTTGTCATTCTTTGTTGGCTTCTCTGGTACATTTCTTCCCCTAAACAAATATTTTGTACAATGTGTCCCGTGTCTTGTTATGTATTTTGTACCGTAGTGTGCGCTTCAGATGGAACTTTGGGCAGCTCGGATCATCGCATTTCCTGGTCAAACCATGGAATGGGTGGGGTTTGAACCTATGGTGAGTCCTAATACTCCTGGCCAGTGCGTTAACCACTCAACCTGGAGTTTTAGGACACACTCGCCATGGGTTCAAACTCCACCCGTTCCCTGGTTTGTTTGCAATCGTATCATTACGATTTCATGAGGCATTTCCTGGTTTCTAAGGATCCCCATCTCATAAATTTCTTGTAATTTCTGCAAGAAAGTTATTCTTTTGTGTTTATTGTTATTTACTACGTGTTTTGTATATCTCCACTCTTCTCTGTCACTCTCACAGATCCAAAAATACTTTACTTTTTAATATCTTCACTTGAGCTGGGCGGCACTTCCCTGTGCCATGAGACAACACAATTAAGTGTCAGGGGCCCAAGACTGCCTCCCACCATACTTAAGGAGACCCCGTCACCAACAGACCCCTGGCTGTCTTCAAGAAGGCGCTTGATATTCACCTAAAGTCAGTACCTGACCAGCCGGGCTGTGGTTCGTACGTTGGTTTACTTGCGGCCAGAAGTAACAGCCCAGCTAATCAGGTCCTAATCCACCAAGAGGCATGGTCATGGACAGGGCCGCGGGGCGTTGACCTTCGGAATACCCTCCAGGTATACCATGCTAGAGAAAACAGTACACCTCTCGTTTCTCTCTTTAATTCACCCTCAACTCACTCCCCTGGGTGAGTGTAACAAGCAGCTGTCATGAATGACACAGTGTCACCCTCAACTCACTCCCCTGGGCGAGTGTAACAAGCAGCTGTCATGAATGACACAGTGTCACCCTCAACTCACTCCCCTGAGCGAGTGTAACAAGCAGCTGTCATGAATGACACAGTGTCACCCTCAACTCACTCCCAGACACACAACCCGCCATGTCACGGTCTATTATACATATAGGAGAAGCGTAGTTGTAAGAGATGAAAGGTAGAAAGAGGGAGGAAGTAACAAGTAGAAGAGGAAGGGGATTGGAGGGAGGAAGAGGATGGGAGAGAGGACGGGTAAGGAGGAGGTAAAAGGAAAAAAATAAGGATTTTTTACTTTATTTCCTAACGGCCCGGTCCCAGACCAGGCCGCAGACCCGGTCCCAGACCAGGCCGCAGACCCGGTCCCAGACCAGGCCGCAGACCCGGTCCCAGACCAGGCCGCAGGACATGCAGAGAATAATTCAGTATGATCATTAGTATCTTTGTTTGTGGTCAATCTTAGAGCGAGGAAGAGATCAGGATGAGTACTGTGCCCTAGGGGAAGAGATCAGGATTAGTACTGTGCCTTGAGGAAGAGATCAGGGATGAGTACTGTGCCCTGAGGAAGAGATCATGGGTGAGTACTGTGCCCTGGGGTAGAGATCATGGGTGAGTACTGCACCCTGGGGAAGAACATAAGAAGGAACACTGCAGCATGCCTACTGGCCCATGCGAGGCAGGTCCAAGTCTCCCACCGGCTTAAGCCAATGCCCCGACCCAACCAGGTCAGGTTACATTCACTTAAGGAAGGAGCACGGCATCTGACCTAGTAGCACAAGTTAGTCAGGACCAACTCACACCCACCCGCACCCACTCATATATTTATCTAGCCTATTTTTAAAACTACACAACGTTTTAGCCTCTATAACTGTATGTACTCGGGAGTTTGTTCCACTCATCGACAACTCTATTACCAAACCAATGCTTTCCTATATCCTTCCTGAATCTGAATTTATCCAACTTAAAGCCATTGTTGCGAGTCCTGTCAATACTAGATATTTTTAGCACGCTATTTACATCACCTTTAT
>WNWK01018315.1:0-40248 GCA_009830355.1 Cherax destructor | reverse complement strand
CGGTGACGAGGTGTCAATGGGCACCTGGGGGAAGGGGGGTTTCCCAGGTCGTCAGGACCTGTACTGTTTTGGTATAGGGAATGACATAACGGGGGGGATAGACTAAAAGTGCCCCTGTTTTGTGAGGGAAGTTAATGAAAAGAATTAAATCAGTCGGGGATCAGGCAGGACTACAAGGACCGACAGGCTACAAGCCTGGTCAGTAACTGGCTCCTTGAATTTAACCTGCCAAATGTAAAGTCATGAAGATCGGGAAGGGCAAAAGAAGACCGCAAACAGAGTATAATCTAGGTGGCCAAAGACTGCAAACCTCACTCAAGGAAAAAGATCTTGAGGCACACATCAATCAGATAACTGCTGCAGCATACGGGCGGCTGAGAAACCTGAGAATAGCGTTCCAATACCTCACTAAGGAATCGTTCAAGACTCTGTACACCATATACGTCAGGCCCATACTGGAGTATGCAGCACCAATTTGGAACCCACACCTGGTCAAGCACGTCAAGAAATTAGAGAAAGTGCAGAAGTTTGCAACAAGACTAGTCCCAGAGCTAAAGGGATTGTCCTACTAAGAAAGGTTAAGGGAAATCGGCCTGACGACACTAGAGGACAGGAGGGTTAAGGGAGACATGATAACGACATATAAAATACTGCGGTGGACAGAGACAAGATGTTCCAGAGAGGGACACAGAAACAAGGGGTCACAATTGGAAGTTGAAGACTCCTATGAGTCAAAGGGATGTTAGGAAATATTTCTTCAGTCATAGAGTTGTCAGGAAGTGGAATAGCCTAGAAAGTGACGTAGTCTACCTGGAGTCTACCTGGAGAGAATTCCAGGGGTCAACGCCCCCGCGGCCCGGTCTGTGACCAGGCCTCCCGTTGGACCAGAGCCTGATCAACCAGGCTGTTACTGCTGGAGGCAGGAACCATACATAGTTTTAAGACGAGGTTTGATAAAGCTCATGGAGCAGGGAGAGAGAGGACCTAGTAGCAATCAGTGAAGAGGCGGTGCCAGTAGCTATGAATCGACCCCTGCAACCACAAATAGGTGAGTACAAATAGGTGAGTACATATACACGAATGGAGACAAATGGTTTTTAATACTTGATGTGCTGTTGGAGTGTGAGCAGAGTAACATTTATGAAGGGATTCAGGGAAACCGGCAGGACGGACTTAAGTCCTGGAGATGGGAAGTACAGTGCCTGCCCTCTAAAGGAGGGGTGTTAATGTTGCAGTTTTATAACTGGAGTGTAAACGCGCCTCTGGCAAGACAGTGATGGAGTATACCTGGAGAGAGTTCCGGGGGTCAACGCCCCCGCGGCCCGGTCTGTGACCAGGTCTCATGGTGGATCAGGGCCTCCATGAGGCCTGGTCACGAGGCCGGGCGTTGACCCGAACTCTCTCCAGGCATACTCCATCACTGCCTTGTCACTCTGCCTTGGTGAGAAACGGCCGATGTGCTTATATTATATATATATATATATATATATATATATATATATATATATATATATATATATATATATATATATATATATATATATATATATATATATATATATATATATATATATATATATATATATATATATATATATATATATATATATATATATATATATATATATATATATCATACATATATATATACATATAAACATATAATCATATACATACATAATAATAATACATACATAAAGTTGTAACTAGTGAATTAATTACCATTGTACCTTGTTCAGCTATCAAAACTTTGGGGCCCAGTCTCTGGACCCTATATATACCTCTGTAATCTGCAAATACCTTTGTAACTTGTCATGATTGTGACCATCTGAGTTCATTACCTTTGTAACTTGCTCAGCTATCAAACTTTGAGGTCCAGTCCCTGGACCCATTATGTACCTCTGTAATCTTTTGACTACCGCCCACAGGATGGGTATGGGGTGCATAATAAAGATATCAAACTAACTAAACTATATATATATATATATATACATACATCAAACACACTATATACACATCAGTAAACGAATCATTCCTATATACCATTAATACGACGACATTTACCTTTGCAAACATACAGGGTCTAATGCCATCAACAAACAAAATACGTTTCATCAGTGGACTGCTCACAGAGTCAAACGCAATGTTTGCGGCTTTCACAGAGACACACATAAAGGATCACTTTGACAGCGAAATATGGATCCCAGGTTATAACCTATTCAGATGTGACAGAGTGAACAGGCTACAGAGCTACAAATGTTCCACTTAACATAACGCTCAATGGTTCACCCATCACAAGACTCACAGAGGGAAAATTCCTAGGAATCCACCTTGACAGTAGCCTTAAATTCCAAACACACATACAACAAATTTCCAAGAAAATCTCAGACAGTAGGCATACTATCAAAGATACGCTACTATGTGCCTCAATCAGCTCTGCTTGCACTGTATCATTCACTCATCTACCCTTATCTCACCTATGGAATTTGTGCATGGGGATCAACAACATTAAATCACCTTAGACCGCTCATAACCCAGCAAAAGGCTGCAGTCAGAATGATAACAAATTCCCACTCTAGACAGCATACTCCACCAATATTCAAAAGTCTAAAACTACTCACCATAAAGAACATTCACACTTATTCTTGTGCCTACTACATACATAGAACTCTACACTCTAATATAAACCCTCCGCTCAAAATTCTCCTCACCAACTTTAATAGGACCCATGACCACAACACAAGACACAGATCACTTTTTGATATACCCCGAGTCCATATCAACCTATGTAAATATTCTATGCACATAAAGGGCCCCAAAATCTGGAATTCATTACCAGTAAATACTAAAAAAACCTGGTCTGAACATCAATTTAAGACGCTTCTCAAGAACCACCTACTCACCCTAAACTAAATACTCATACTGTAAATTACTTTCAAAAATGTTCACTGTTATTTTCCTATAATATAATTTCAATATTTACTGTTATTGTAACTATCATACAAAACACTTGTCACAATGTAATATCCTCAGATTGTAATTTGAGTAAATTTATTAACTGATATAAGCTAATGTTTAACTAAAACAAACTCAATCAATTTCTCTAGTATTTAGTAATCTATAAGCCATTAGATTAATCTGCCCATAATGCCATGGCATGATAGTGGCTCTTTGCACTTCAGTTCATGATTGTAATTTCAAAATCTCGATGTAAACTTGCAATGACATAAAAATATTATTATTATTATTATTATTATTATTATTATTATTATTATTATTATTATTATTAAGACAGTGCCCCGTGGCCTGGTCGCTGAAGCTCTCGCTTTACACGGCGAGGGTCTCCGTTCGATTCCCAGCGAGGGTAGAAACATTGGGTGTGTTTCCTTACACCGGTTGTCTATGTTCACCCATCAGTAAAATGGGTACCTGGGTGTTAGTCGACTGGTGTGGGTCGCATCCTGGGACAAGGACCTAATTTGCGGGAAATGCTCAGCATAACAAGGGACTTTCTATATAGTAGTATGTCATTGATGTCAGCTAGACCTGTATACCTTGTACATGTACTTGTAGTAAATAAAGATATTATTATTATTATTATTATTATTAAAAAAATGTTGGGTTGGTCTATATGTCACAGAATCGCTCATTTGCTCGGAACTACTAAACACCTCAAGTTTTGGCAGTAAAGATTGGTGGCCTGGTGGCTAAAGCTCTTGCTTCACACACGGAGGGCCCAGGTTCGATTCCCGGAGGGGTGGAAAATCTTCACTACATTCATTAATCCAATCTTCACTACATTCATGTGTCCAATCTTCCCTACATTCATGTGTCCAATCTTCACTACATTCATGTGTCCAATCTTCACTACATTCATGTGTCCAATCTTCACTACATTCATGTGTCCAATCTTCACTACTACTGAAACGTTTACACTGTCCTCTACTCGCCTATATATATTTCTCTCTACTAGTTAACTATATTTATTTGTTATCACTCCTTCATAGTAAATTAGTAAATTTCTCCGCCTATTTGTATTAGGAAAAGCACTGAGCTTCGCGCTTAAGTGAATTACAAGAGTCGAGAATTACAAGAGAAGTAATGGCTAGTGTTTCTGAGAAGCGGCGATGTTCTGCCTCATCATCTGGACTTGCTACCAAAAAGGTGAAAGTTTGCAATGGCGGCGGCTCTCACCTTCCCCGGAAACCTAAGAAAACTTTTCGCAAGTTTACCTGGTCTCGTATTTCACTTATAAATGAAATCGGAGAAGGAGCTTTCGGTAAGACACACAGAGCCCAGGTGACAATGGATGATGGCTCTTTCATCATTGCTGCTGTGAAAGTGTTTGAAACCTAGTGGTAGTATGACCTGACAGAAGCAAGACTCCTGAAGGCTGCTGCAGCAGCTGGAGGAGCCCCAAAATTTATGGGGATTGCTAAGGGACTTCCCTCAGCTATCATCATGGAGCTCTGCCCAGGACGACCACTAGATATATTCTTCGCACGGAACAAAGTAGATGAATGCAAGAAAGCTTATGAAGCTGTGAAGAATGCCGTCCTAGACTTTCACACGAAGGGCTTCGCACACCAAGACCTCCATCCCGGCAACGTCCTCATGGAGACACTTGACGACAAGTACGTTGCTCATTTAATTGACCTGGGATTGACCCACAAGCTTGGGCAGGACCCATCAATGGATAAATTATACCTGGAACAAGATAAAGAAGACTTGGACTATCTTCTCACATTTCTACCTTCCGTGTGAAGTACAGCTTATGTTTATTTTATGTTGTTTTATTTTTGAAGGAAATGAAAGTTACCGTTTTTTAATTACTTAATTTTTTTAGAGGATATATATATATATATATATATATATATATATATATATATATATATATATATAATTTGATTATTATTATAAAAAGAAGCGTTAAACCACAGGGGTCAAACAGCACCGCAGGGTAAAGTAGGATGCAGGAAGATTATTATTATAATCAAAAGGAGCGCTAAACCACAGGGGTCATACAGCGCCGCTGGGAAAAGTAGGATGCAGGAAGAATGGATTGTAAGAGGGAGAGGGTGATTAGTAGGGTATAGAGTGTAGTAGGGTAGTGGATAGAACAGGGATAGAGTATAGCAAGAGATTGAGGTAGAAGGGACTGAGGGGAGAGCTAGAGGTATAAACTTCAGAGTTTGTACTCACCTAATTGTGGTTGCAGGGGTCGAGACTCAGCTCCTGGCCCCGCCTCTTAGTAAGTCAGTTGCTGTCAAAAAGTCAATTAGACAGTCAGGATTAAAGGAGGGTCCATCAGCAAGAAGGGAAGGTAAAAAAAGGGCCGCAGAGCGAAGACGCCGTTGGAGGTTAATTCTGCTGCTCGTTGATAGAGTGGGCAGTCCAACAGAATATGTCGAACAGACACTGGAACCTGACAATGCTCACAGAGAGGGACAGGGAGCCTCTCCATGAGATACCCGTGAGTAAGACGAGTGTGGCCGATGTGAAGACGGGAGAGTGTAGTCTCCCAACCTTGACATTGGTGACAAGAAGAAGGCCAGAAACCTATACTCTGTTTAATAGAATGAAGTTTGTTATTTAGCAGGTCAGACCAGCGTTGTTGCCAGCGGGTGCAAAGGTGGGTAGCAATGACTGCAAAATAGTCCGTGAATGGAACACCTCTATATGAAACTGGAAGGTCATGTACTGCTGACCGCACAGCAGTGTCTGCCTGTTCATTGCCCTGTACGTCAACATGACCAGGGACCCAACAAAAACAATATCTTTGAGCTTGCTAGAGATACGGCATAACCAAAGTTGAATACAAAGAACTAGGGGGTGAAAATTTGGGGTCCAGTCCCTGGACCCATTATGTACCTCTGTAATCTTTTGACTACCGCCCACAGGATGGGTATGGGGTGTATAATAAAGATATCAAACTAACTAACTAAACTAGGTGTATAAATTTTACGGATAGCTTGTAAAGCACTAAGGGAGTCTGAAACGACCACAAATGGTGACACAGGCATAGATGCAATACGGATAAGTGTCACAAGAATGTCATACAATTCAGCTGTAAATATGCTAGCCAAGGGTAATAGATGCCCTCGTACGACGCTGTCCGGGAATACTGCTGCGAATCCGACACCGTCAGATGACTTTGAACCATTGGTGTACATTGCGATGGCATGGGAATGAGAACGGAAGTGGTCTAGAAAAAAAGAGCAAGAAGCCGCCGTAGGTAGTTGGGCTTTCGCGCAAGGTAGAGGAATAGAACAGACACGGACAGCACAAACTTCTCAAGGAGGTAGGGGAAAGGGAGATGTCACATGAACATAGAAAGGTGGTAGCTGAAGGGAAGACAAGAGCAAATGAAGACGAAGAGAAAAGGGACAAAGTAAACAGGGTCCACGAACAAATAGAGCGTCTACTAACATCTGTGACAATCCTATACATGGAAGGATTGCGGAGGTCACGAGAGCGAACATAATAGCGAAGGCAATGTGCATCACGACGATCGGACAAAGGATGGAATGTTCGCTTCTACACAGAGGCTCTCAACCGGGGAAGAACGAAATGCACCAAGGCATAAACGCAATCCCTGGTGATGGATGGGATTAAGGCTGGAAAGAGTAGCAGGGGAGGCCGCCGAATATATCTGGTCACCATAATCGAGTTTTGATAAAATTAGGGCTGAATGCAGGTGAAGGAGAGTTCTACTATCAGCCACCAAGAAAGATGTGCTAGGGTTTTAAGGAGGTTCAGTCGGCTATGACAAGTCGCCTTCAGAGAGGTAATGTGAGGTTTCCAGGACAATCGGCGGTCAAACAGGAGGCCGAGAAACCTGACTGTATCGTGTTCTGGGATACGTGAGACGTATAGGTACAATGGATGATCAGAGACCACTGAACGTCTAATAAACGTAATTTGATGAGTTTTGCTACTAGATAACTTAAACCCGTGAGTGGTGGTCCAATCAGAAACCCGGTTGATGGCATGCTGGAGGGAAACTGCAATGAGGTGACAGTCAGCACCTGCACAAGCTATAGCAAAGTCATCAACATAGAGCGATGATCAAATATTGGATGGGAGAACAGATGCCAGATTATTTATAGCAAGGAGACAGAGTGTTGTGCTCAGAACACATCCTTGGGGTACACCTTCAGCTTGGACGAACTCCGGGGTAAGCACATTACTAACCCGAACACGGAAATGTCAGACTTCCACAGCTGGGGAATAACTCCTTGCGACCATATAAAATTAAAGAGTCATAAGATGACAGTAAGAGCAGACTGATGTTTATTATTATTATTATAATCAAATAGAAGCGCTAAACCACAGGGGTTATACAGCGAGCAGACTGATGTAAATGCTGTAGCATACGAATATGTATGCCGTCTGGCCCAGCTGCCGATGATTGGCAAGCAGAGAGTGTTGCCTCCAGTTCTTGAAGGGTAAAAGGCACATTATAAGATTCTTCTCTGAGAGAAGAAAAATCTAAGGGCTTTAACTCGCTGGCAGACTTAGAAGAAAGGAACGAGGGGCATAGATGGAGCCCCTGAGAAATGCAGATCAGATGATTACCAATTTCAGTGGCAACGACAAAAGGGTGTGCTATATTGACACCGGGAACTCGAAGAACAGGAGCCGGGTCGGGGGAGAATTTACCACTCAATTTCCGCACTTTCTTCCAGACTGCACTCATCGAGGAAGCCGAAGTGACGGTGGAAACATAATCTCGCCAGCAAGTGCATTTAGCGTCGCATATGACACGGCGAGCAATTGCTCTCCTCTGTTTAAAATCAAGGAGTCTCTCTGTGGTTCTGTTATACCGGTATCTGCCCCACGCAGCGCTTTTCAAACGTACTGCCCGAGCACAAGCAGGAGACCACCAAGGCACACACTTCTGAGAATGCTTGCCCGAGGTTTGGAGGATAGAATGTGAAGCTGCGGTTAAGACGGAGGACGAGAAGAGATGTAAAACCTCATCAATGGAGGACGAGGAAGGAGCCTCATGAAAGGCAGTATGATGTGTGTAAAGATCCCATTTCGCCCGGTCAAATTGCCAGCGTGGGCTACGAGGAGGTGGAGAATACGAAGGGAACATGAGGATGATTGGAAAATGATCGCTCTCATGTAGGTCCGGGAGGACAGACCAGGTGAAGTCAAGGACAGTTGAGGAAGAGCAGATGGAGAGATCGATGCAAGAGAAAGAATGAGTTCAAGGATCAAAATGGGTGGGAGTACCCATATTTAAAACATGGAGGGGGAGAGAAGCAAGAAATGCCTCCAACTGGATGCCACAGGAGTCCCAGAGAAAATGGTGTGCGTTAAAATCGCCAAGTAACAGAAGAGGTGGCGGCAAGGAAGAAACCAGAAAATCAACATCTGGGATAGACAATGCCCGAGAAGGGGAGAGATATAAAGAACAGTGTGTATACCACTTATTCAAGTGGATACGGGCTGCAGTGTAATGTAGAGAAGAATGAACATAGAGGTGACGGTATGGAATACCAGTGCGTATAAGAAGAGCACTTTCGTTAAAGGTTCCATCGGAAAAAGGATCCGATGAAGATAACAAATCATAGCCCGAAAAGGGATGGATAACAGCGGATTGTAATTTGGGTTCTTGCAAACAGACCCCGACAGGAAAAAACTGGGAGAGCAACACCTGAAGCTCACCCCGGTTACCCCTGAGGCCTCGGATATTCCGTTGTAAATAAGCCATGATTTATGAAGAGAAATATACAAGTCGAAGTTAGAGGTATCTATGGACTAGGGTTAGAAAAGTCCACGTGTGGAGGCAGCGGAAGACCTGTAATCAGAGAAGGAGCGGGACGCTGTGAAGGAAGGAGAGGTGTAGATGGAGAAGAAAGAGGAGGAGGAACCGGAGGTGGAGCGGTGTCCATCAACGTTCCAGTCTCTGAAATATATTCTGCGATAGCGTCCAGTGTTTCGGCAGACAAAGATGCAGGATGTGGGACCACATTAGAGATGGAAGGAGGAGGAGGGTGAGCAACAATCGGAGACCTGGGGTGAAACCCTGCCACAACTGTAAATGCTCTCAGTCTTTCTTTGTATTGACGACAAAGTCTCGTTACAACAGGTCCAAGTAGTGGGACCTCAAAGCCTAGATACCTGTATCTGCTTACATATTCTAGAAGAGATCCATCATGCAACTGGATCTGGCGAATTGTACCTCTCTTTATCAGTAGAGATTATCAACCCAGGTCTTGGCACGAGGCTAATACATGGTTAAGGATGTTTTCGGTGTTGGAGAATCCGGTGGTGTGAATCATTATATCATCAGCAAAACTAATCATATAATGATGGGGTTGGCTAGGCATAGCATTAAGTAAGGCATTAATTAGAATATTGGATAGAATGGGACTGAGCACATCTCCCTGTGGGGTTCCTAATTTAAAGTCTTTAGTTATACTTCTATGCCCCTGGAACAACACAGAAGACTTTCTGTTGGACAGGTAGCCTTTAATCCAGCGGAGAAGCCATCCTCCAACATCCATTCTGGCACGTTCACTAATGATTACATGTCGGTTGGCAACATCAAAAGCAGCAGATTTAAGGTCAAGGAAGGTAGTGTATGAGCTATCAATGTGCAGGGTGAGAAAGGTGGCTATGCAATGATGCACACTCCTTCCATGCATGAAACCATGCAACCGGGGGGACAAAAATTGTTTGATTCTGTACATGAGACGATTAACCCTTTAACTGTCCAAACGTAGATCTACGTTCACGTGCGTAGAGCTCCAAACGTAGATCTACTTAGTTTTCCTCTAACCTTTGTTCTGTGTACCTATAAAGAAACGTTTCGGGTTTGTTTTCGAATCTTAGCAATTTTGGTTTCAAAGTCCCGTTTAGCTTTTCTTATCCCCATTTTTGACCTCCTTCTTAGTGATAATATGTTGATTCATATTGTAGGCGATGAAGAAGAAAAGAAGAAGACAAGGAAGAAAGAAAGAGAATATAGAAAGAAGGAAGATATAAGAAAAAGAGGAAGGGAGAAGAAAGATATGAGAAGAAAGGAAGCAATAAAGAAAGAAAAAGAAGGAAGAAATAACAATAAAATGATAATAAAAAAAGAAAGAGGAAAGAAGAAAGAAGAACAAATATGAAAAAAGAAGAAAATTCCAAAACAGCGGAGCAAAAGCGTCTTCCTTGACCACTTCAAGGTCCAAGAAGCGAAACATCTTGATCATTTCAAGGTACAAGGATCGAAACATCTTCCTTGATCACCTAAATGTGCAAGAAGCAAAACGTCTTCCCTGATCATCTCAGAGCACAAGGAAAGAAACGTCTTTTCGTACATGAGGTTTCTGGACATGAGCTTTCTTGACATGAGGCTTCTTGACATAAGGTTTCTGGACATGAGGCTTCCAGACATGAGTTTTCTGGACATGAGGTTTCTGGACATGAGGCTTCTTGACATGAGGTTTCTAGACATGAGGTATCTGGACATGAGGCTTCCAGACATAAGGTTTACGTACATGAGGTCTCTGAACATGAGCTTTCTTGACATGAGGCTTCTTGACATAAGGTTTCTGGACATGAGGCTTCTTGACATGAGGTTTCTAGACATGAGGTATCTGGACATGAGGTTTCTGAACATGAACTTTCTTGACATGAGGCTTCTTGACATAAGGTTTCTGGACATGAGGCTTCCAGACATGAGTTTTCTGGACATGAGGTTTCTGGACATGAGGCTTCTTGACATGAGGTTTCTGGACATGAGGTTTCTGGACATGAGGCTTCCAGACATGAGGTTTCCGGACATGAGGTTTCTGGACATGAGGCTTCTTGACATGAGGTTTCTGGACATGAGGTTTCTGGACGAGGTTACTGGACATAAGGTTTCCAGACATGAGGTTTCTGGACATGAGTTTTCTTGACATGAGGTTTCTAGAGATGAGGTTTCCGGACATGAGGTTTCTGGACATGAGGTTTCTAGACATGACGTTTCTTGACATGAGGTTTCTGGACATGGGGTTTCTTGACATGGGGTTTCTTGACATGGGGTTTCTTGACATGGGGTTTCTTGACATGGGGTTTCTTGACATGGGGTTTCTTGACATGAGGATTCTGGACATTTGGCTTCCGGACATGAGGTTTCTGGACTTGTGATTTTTGGACATGAGGTTTCCGGACGAGGTTTCTGGACGTGAGGTTTCTGGACATTAGGTTTCTGGATATGAGGTTTCCGGGCATGAGGCTTCTGGACATGTGGTTTCTTTATATGTGGGTTCTGGACATGTGGTTTCTTTATATGTGGGTTCTGGACATGAGGTTTCCAGACAGGTGGTTTTTAGACATGAGAAATCTGGACATGAGGTTTCCGGACGTGAGGTTTCTGGACATGAGATTTCTAGACAAGAGGTTTCTGAACATGAGGTTTCTGAAAATGAGGTTTCTGGACATGAGGTTTCTTGACATGAGGTTTCCCGACATGAAGTTTTCGGATATGATGTTTCTGGACATGAGGTTTCCGGACATGAGGTTTCTGGACATGAGTTTTCTTGACATGAGGTTTCTAGAGAAGAGGTTTCCGGACATGAAGTTTCTTGACATGAGGTTTCTGGACATGAGGTTTCTAGACATGACGTTTCTTGACATGAGGTTTCTGGACATGGGGTTTCTGGACATGAGGTTTCTGGACGTGAGGTTTCTGGATATGAGGTTTCCGGACATGAGGCTTCTGGACATGTGGTTTCTTTATATGTGGGTTCTGGACATGTGGTTTCTTTATATGTGGGTTCTGGACATGAGGTTTCCAGACAGGTGGTTTTTAGACATGAGAAATCTGGACATGAGGTTTCTGGACATGAGGCTTCTTGACATGAGGTTTCTGGACATGAGGTTTCTGAAAATGAGGTTTCCCGACATGAAGTTTTCGGATATGATGTTTCTGGACATGAGGTTTCTATACATGAGGTTTATGGACATGAGGTTTTGGACATGGGGTTTCTGGATATGAGGTTTCCGGACATGAGGTTTCTGGACATGAGGTTTCCGGACATGAGGTTTCTGGACATGTTTCTGGACAAACACACAGACAGGGCCAGGAGCTGTGACTCGATCCCTGCAACCACAACTATGTGAGTACACCTACACAATAGGCCAAATGTCTATCGACAAGTGCCTCTGACAACCGGTAACTAACATGACAGAAGGGATACACTCAGAAGTGTTTGCAGATGATGTAAAGTTAATGAGAAGAATTAAATCGGATGAGGATCAACCAGGACTACAAAGAAACATGGACAGGCTATAAGCCTGGTCCAGCAACTGGCTCCTTGAATTTAACCCTGCCAAGTCATGAAGATTGGGCAAAGACAAAGAAGACCCCAGACAGAGTATAGTCTAGGTGCAAAGACTTCAAACCTCACTCAAGGAAAAAGATCTTGAGGTGAGTATAATACATAGCACATCTATTGAGGCACACATCAACCAGATAACTGCTGCAGCATATGGGCACCTGGCAAATCAAAGAACAGCGTTCCGATACCTCAGTAAGGAATCGTTCAAGACACTGTACACCGTGTACGTCAGGCCCATATCGGAGTATGCATCACCAGTTTGGAATCCACACCTGGTCAAGCACGTCAAGAAATTAGAGAAAGTGCAAAGGTTTGCAACAAGACTAGTCCCAGAGCTAAGAGGATTGTCCTACGAAGAAAGGTTAAGGGAAATCAGCGTGACGACACTGGAGGACAGGAGGGTTATTGGAGACATAATAACAACATACAAAATACTGCGAGGAATAGATAAGGTGGACAGAGACAGGATGTTCCAGAGATGGAACACAGAAACAAGGGGTCACAATTGAAAGTTGAAGACTCAGATGAGTCAAAGAGATGTTAGGAAGTATTTCTTCAGTCACAGAGTTGTCAGGAAGTGGAATAGTCTGGCAAGTGAGGTAGTGGAGGCAGGAACCATACATAGCTTTAAGACGAGGTATGATAAAGCTCATGGAGCAGGGAGAGAGAGGACCTAGTAGCGATCAGTGAAGAGGCGGGGCCAGGAGCTGAGTCTCGACCCCTGCAACCACAAACACACACACACACTCACATATTACAGAGTAGCTCTGACCAATGCCTTATATGTTCATCCAGAATCTAACTTTTCTCTTCTTCCTTCGGAGGTTCCGACAGTTCGAGTCTGTTCTTCCCCATTGCCGTGAGCGAAAATTCAAATGCCTACAGTTGCTTCTCGCTCCCTTTTTCTTAACTGCTCGCGGTCTCATTGTCATGCCGTTGCAGTGTACAGTAATGGTTCGAAATCCTTTGACGGCATCGGGTGTACAGCAGTGTTCTGAGACAATGTTGTGTGAGGTCATTTATTAAGACTCAGCTAGCAGTGTCACAGATAACCTGTATGCAATTCTCATAGCGATTAAATGCATTGCGTCCAGGCTTACCTGAACATTCGTGGCAGTTTCAGACTCCGTTAATGATTTGCAAGCTGTACCTGGAGAGGATTTCGGGGGTCAACGCCCCCATGGCACGGTCTGTGGCCAGGCCTCGTGGTGGATCAGAGCATGATCATCCAGGTGGTTACTGCTGGCTTCACGTAAGCCGTCGTACGAACCACAGTCCAGGTGGTCAGGTACTGACTTTAGGTGCCTGTCCAGAGCCTTTTTGGAGACAGACAGGGGTCTATTGCCAATCCCCCTCATGTATGCCAGAAGACAGTTGAACAGTCTTGGGCCCCTGACAATTATTGTGTTGTATCTTATCGTGCTAGTGGCACAAGCCTCCAGACGCAACTTCCCAGCAATTCCAGGACTTCCAGTACATCCTGGCGAGATTGACAACACGTACGTCACTTTCGTACTTTTCTACAAGTTCTTTCTTGAATTCTATCATGTTTCTCACCTTCTTTATCAAAGAACTGGCACTTGGAACTTTCTTTGGTTCCAAGGTGGCTTATTTAGCAGTCACACTCAATAAACAAGCTCGAAAAACAATAGATTATTACGTAGAGAGGGTGTGGTAGGTAAGTTTGGGGTGCCAGGTGTAAATGATAATGGGAGCCTTTTGATTGAACTTTGTATAGAAAGGGGTTTAGTTATAGGTAATACATATTTTAAGAAAAAGAGGATAAATAAGTATACAAGATATGATGTAGGGCGTAATGACAGTAGTTTGTTGGACTACATATTGGTAGATAAAAGACTGTTGAGTAGACTTCAGGATGTACATGTTTATAGAGGGGCCACAGATATATCAGATCACTTTTTAGTTATAGCTACAGTGGGAGTAAAAGGTAGATGGGATACAAGGAAAATAGAAGCAGTAAGTAAGAGAGAGGTGAAGGTTTATAAACTAAAAGAGGAGGCAGTAAGGGTAAGATATAAACAACTATTGGAGGATAGATGGGCTAGTGAAAGTGTAGGCAATGGGGTCGAAGATGTATGGGGTAGATTGAAAAATGTAGTGTTAGAGTGTTCAGCAGAAGTTTATGGTTACAGGCGAGTGGGTGCGGGAGGGAAGAAGAGCGATTGGTGGAATGATGACGTAAAGAGAGTAGTAAGGAGAAAAAGTTAGCATATGAGAGGTTTTTACCAAGTAGAAGTGATGCAAGGAGGGAAGAGTATATGGAGAGAAAAAGAGAGGTTAAGAGAGTGGTGAAGCAATGTAAAAAGAGAGCAAATGAGAGAGTGGGTGAGAAGTTATCAACAAATTTTGTTGAAAATAAGAAAATGTTTTGGAGTGAGATTAATAAGTTGAGAAAGCCTAGGGAACAAATGGATTTGACAGTTAAAAATAGGAGAGGAGAGTTATTAAATGGAGAGTTAGAGGTATCGGGAAGATGGAGGAAATATTTTGAGGAGTTGTTAAATGTTGATGAAGATAGGGAAGCTGTGATTTCGTGTATAGGGCAAGGAGGAATAACATCTTGTAGGAGTGTGGAAGAGCCAGTTGTGAGTGTGGGGGAAGTTCGTGAGGCAGTGGGTAGAATGAAAGGTGGTAAGGCAGCTGGGATTGATGGGATAAAGATAGAAATGTTAAAAGCAGGTGGGGATATAGTTTTGGAGTGGTTGGTGCTATTATTTAATAAATGTATGGAAGAGGGTAAGGTACCTAGGGATTGGCAGAGAGCGTGTATTGTTCCTTTGTATAAAGGCAAAGGGGACAAAAGAGAGTGCAAAAATTATAGGGGAATAAGTCTGTTGAGTGTACCTGGTAAAGTGTATGGTAGAGTTGTTATTGAAAGAATTAAGAGTAAGACAGAAAGCAGGATAGCAGATGAACAAGGGGGCTTTAGGAAAGGTAGGGGGTGTGTAGACCAAGTGTTTACAGTGAAACACATAGGTGAACAGTATTTGGATAAGGGTAAAGAGGTTTTTGTGGCATTTATGGATTTGGAAAAGGCGTATGATAGGGTGGATAGGGGGGCAATGTGGCAGATGTTGCAGGTGTATGGAATACTAGGTAGGTTACTGAAAGCAGTGAAGAGTTTTTATGAGGATAGTGAGGCTCAGGTTAGAGTGTGTAGGAGGGAGGGAACTATTTCCCAGTAAAAGTGGGCCTTAGACAAGGATGTGTGATGTCACCGTGGTTGTTCAATATATTTATAGATGGGGTTGTAAGAGAAGTGAATGCGAGGGTCTTGGCAAGAGGTGTGGGGTTAAAAGATAAAGAATCAAATACAAAGTGGGAGTTGTCACAGTTGCTTTTTGCTGATGACACTGTGCTTTTGGGAGATTCTGAAGAGAAGTTGCAGAGGTTGGTGGATGAATTTGGTAGGGTGTGTAAAAGAAGAAAATTGAAAGTGAATATAGGAAAGAGTAAGGTGATGAGGATAACAAAAAGATTAGGTGACAAAAGATTGGATATCAGATTGGAGGGAGAGAGTATGGAGGAGGTGAATGTATTCAGATATTTGGGAGTGGACATGTCAGCAGATGGGTCTATGAAGGATGAGGTGAATCATAGAATTGATGAGGGAAAAAGGGTGAGTGGAGCACTTCGGAGTCTGTGGAGACAAAAAACTTTGTCCATGGAAGTAAAGAGGGGAATGTATGAGAGTATAGTTATACCAACACTCTATGGGTGTGAAGCATGGGTGATGAATGTTGCAACAAGGAGAAGGCTGGAGGCAGTGGAGATGTCATGTCTGAGGTCATTGTGTGGTGTGAATATAATGCAGAGAATTCGGAGTTTGGAAATTAGGAGGAGGTGCGGGATTACCAAAACTATTATCCAGAGAGCTGAGGAGGGGTTGTTGAGGTGGTTCGGACATGTAGAGAGAATGGAACGAGACAGAATGACTTCGAGAGTGTATAAATCTGTAGTGGAGGGAAGGCGGGGTAGGGGTCGGCCTAGGAAAGGTTGGAGGGCGGGAGTAAAGGAGGTTTTGTGTGCGAAGGGCTTGGACTTCCAGCAAGCATGTGTGAGCATATTCGATAGGAGTGAATGGAGACAAATGGTTTTTAACACTTGACGTGCTGTTGGAGTGTGAGCAAAGTAACATTTATGAAGGGATTCAGGGAAACCGGCAGGCCGGACTTGAGTCCTGGAGATGGGAAGTACAGTGTCTGCACTCTGAAGGAGGGGTGTTAATGTTGCAGTTTTATAACTGTAGTGTAAAGCACCCCTCTGGCAAGACAGTGATGTAGTGAATGATGATGAAAGTTTTTCTTTTTCGGGCCACCCTGCCTTGGTGGGAATCGGCCGATGTGTTAATAAAAAAAAAAAAAATATTACGTAATGTTTCATATGAACTCGCAGAGTAATGTTTACTCCATGAGAAACAAAGCCAGACTGATGCTTTGTGTGGGTGTGTAGCAGACGGCCGACGAAAACCAAGGTGACAAACAAAAACTAGGACAATATTTTGACGAAAAAAGTCGTCGAAAACCAAATTTGACCATAACCAGGGCAAACGAAAACCAAGGTTCCACTGTACCTGATCAGTGTTGTATACAGGTCTAACTGATGACAGTCATTACTACATGCTGACGCTGGTGATTCGAGGGTTAAATTTTTTTGTACCTATATGGAAGCATTAAACCCATAGGGGTTGGTGTCTGGGATAATGAGGATTTTATAATCATAACCATGTGCTCAACCCACAAGAGTCATACAAGCTCTGGTTATTCAACATCACATGATTATGTAATGAATAAGAAAAATATGTAGTAGAAAACCTTTGTATTAGATATTTTGTTCTAAAGTTTTATGTCAAAATATTATATAAAAAAGACTTACTTTGCTAAGTGTTCTACATGCCGTTTACTACAGTAGTGATACTGTTGACTACGGTAGTGATACTGTTGACTACGGTAGTGATACTGTTGACTACGGTAGTGATACTGTTGACTACGGTAGTGATACTGTTGACTACGGTAGTGATACTGTTGACTACGGTAGTGATACTGTTGACTACGGTAGTGATACTGTTGACTACGGTAGTGATACTGTTGACTACGGTAGTGATACTGTTGACTACGGTAGTGATACTGTTGACTACGGTAGTGATACTGTTGACTACGGTAGTGATACTGTTGACTACGGTAGTGATACTGTTGACTACGGTAGTGATACTGTTGACTACGGTAGTGATACTGTTGACTACGGTAGTGTACTGTTGACTACGGTAGTGTACTGTTGATCTACGGTAGTGATACTGTTGACTACGGTAGTGATACTGTTGACTACGGTAGTGATACTGTTGACTACGTTGTAGTGATACTGTTGACTACGGTAGTGATACTGTTGACTACGGTAGTGATACTGTTGACTACGGTAGTGATACTGTTGACTACGGTAGTGATACTGTTGACTACGGTAGTGATACTGTTGACTACGGTAGTGATACTGTTGACTACGGTAATGATACTGTTGACTACGGTAGTGATACTGTTGACTACAGTAGAGATACTGTTGGCTACAGTAGTGATACTGTTGACTACGGTAGTGATACTGTTGACTACAGTAGATGATACTGTTTGGTAGTATACTGTGACTACAGTAGTGATACTGTTGACTACGGTAGTGATACTGTTGACTACGTAGTGATACTGTTGACTACAGTAGTGATACTGTTGACTACAGTAGTGATACTGTTGACTACAGTAGTGATACTGTTGACTACAGTAGTGATACTGTTGACTACAGTAGTGATATTGTTGGCTACAGTAGTGATACTGTTGACTACAGTAGTGATATTGTTGGCTACAGTAGTGATACTGTTGACTACAGTAGTGATATTGTTGGCTACAGTAGTGATACCAGTGCCAGGAAAAAAAGACCCCCTCATACCACCAATCCAACGACATTCATCTTTGCAAATATACAGGGTCTAAAGATAGCAACGAAAAACAACATACCTTACATCTGTGGACTGCTTACTGAGTCAAATGCTATGTTTGTGGCTTTCACAGAGACCCACATAAGAGATCACTTGGACAATGAAATATGGATCCTGGGCTACAGCCTATACAGATGTGACAGAGTGAACAGCCAAAAGAAGGGGGGGTTGGCCTGTATATCACAGAGTCACTTATATGTTCAGAACTACTAAATGCCTCAAATGATGTAGTTGAAGTATTAGCAGTAAATATCGAGAATTAAAACCTGGTCATCGTGGTTGTATACAAGCCTCCGGATGCAACGTCCCAACAATTCCAGGAACAGCTTCTGAAAATTGACCACTGTCTGGAAAATCTTCCAGCTCCTGCCCCCAACATCTTGCTCCTGGGATATTTCAACCTAAGGCACCTAAAATGGAGGAATATTGCAAACAATGTGGTAGCAGAGATAACACCAGGAGGCAGCTCAGATGAAAACTCACATACACATGAACTTTTAAATCTCTGCACCAAATTCACCTTAAACCAGCAAATAGTAGAGCCTACAAGATTAGAGAATACGCTGGACCTCATCTTCACCAACAATGATGATCTGATACGAAATGTCATCATATCAAAAACAATATACGTATTCAGATCACAACATAACAGAGGTCCAGACATGTATGCGGGGAGCCCCAGATGGACAAAATATGATCAGTTGCAAGGGAGCCTTCTCCAAATTCAACTTCAATAACAAAAACATAAGGTAGGACCAAGTAAAACCAAGTCCTAAATGATATAAACTGGGAAGATAGCCTAAGCACCACGGATCCTAATCTATGTCTAGAACAAATTAACTCTGTGGCACTTGAGGTTTGCTCAATGCAAATTCCCTTAAGGAAAAGGAGGAGAAAATGTAAACTAGAAAGAGAGAGGCGAAGGCAAAGAATAACGGAGCGGCTACAAGAGGCCAATATATCTGAAATACATAGGGAGACACTGGTCAGAGAAATAGCAAACATCGAATTAAAATTAAAGGAATCTTACAGGAATCAAGAAACACAGGAAGAACTAAAAGCCATAAATGAAATTGAAAGAAACCCAAAGTATTTCTTTTCTTATGCAAAATCAAAGTCGAGAACAACATCCAGTATTGGGCCCCTACTTAACCATTTGGGTGTCGACAGGCGTTCTCAGGAAAGTGTTCCTGGGTCGAAAATTTTTTGGAAAATGAAATGATAAGAGAATCTTTTTCCGATCATAATGCCACCAAAATTATGAAATTTGATCGAAAACTAACGGAATTATGCTTTTGTGAAGTTAGCGGTAGCCATGACACTTACGCATCGGCGATTTTGCCCACTTTGAGCCCTATTTTCGACAAATTCCAATGTTTCAGTCTCCGAAAATTATAGCTATTTCGCTAGAACTCCATTTCTTCTATCGATTGAGTACAAGAAACCGCCTATTTACCAATTTCATCTACCCAAAATATTGGTCAGAAAATGGCAATTTTCCAATTTCACACAAATTTCAAACGATGCCAATTTCAAAATAGGGTCCAGAGTAAACAAGGCAGACATTTCTGGCACTACAATAACATGTTCTCTGTTCATTAGTCACGTCTCCAGGCCCCTGTTCCATTACTTTTGCTTTTCATTTTGAATTTTTATTCTCACAAAAAATAGAAGATTTACTGTTATGTATACAACTGCATCATTGTAAAAATGGTACAAATAATATCAGAGCACTTGTGCATGAATATAAGACTCGCCAGTTGATGTGTATTGGAGGCATGGCGTGATTTGTTTACTCTTGAACATCGTCAAAAATCGAACATTTTCGCTACTTTGAGCTCAATTTCAAGGTACTTGTCATTGTCATACCAATCAAAATCATCTCTATTTCTGTAATATATCTTCCATTCTATCAAATGAGACCAAGAAAACGAGAATACATCAATAAATACCATACGAAAATCGACTGCAAAGTCGCTGTTTTAATAAAAAAAAACCGGTCAGTTTTTTTTTTCTCTCATTATGCAGTGTGTACTGCAGGATTTTTTTTATACTGCACACACTGACCACACAGACCCATTCTTTCATATATATGCCTACCAGACGTTTCTGCTTAAATTGAGGCCGCTAGAATTTGGGCGTACTAGAACAGCACCAACCCCTGCTCGTAAAACGTACTAGTACGGCACTGACCCCGAAAGGGTTAAACGGGATGGGTCCTACACAGATGACAGCAAGGAAATGAGTGAGTTACTAAAGTCCCAGTATGACTCAGTTTTTAGCAAGCCGCTAACTAGACTGAAAGTCGAAGACCTAAATGAATTTTTTATGAGAGTGCCACAGAACTTGGCAGACGCAAGCCTATCTGACATTACCCTGACGCCAAATGATTTTGAAAAGGCAGTAAATGACAGGCCCATGCACTCCGCTCCAGGACCAGACTCATGGAACTCCGTGTTCATCAAGAACTGCAAGAAGCCCCTATCACGTGGTTTTAGCATCCTATGGAGAGGGAGCATGGACACTGGGGTCGTCCCGCAGGTACTAAAAACAACAGACATAGCCCCACTCCACAAATGGGGCAGTAAAGCAATAGCAAAGAACTACAGACCAATAGCGCTAACGTCCCATATCATAAAAATCTTTGAAAGGGTTCTAAGAAGCAAGATCGCCACTCATCTAGATACTCGTCAATTACACAACCCAGGGCAGCATGTGTTTAGAGCAGGTCGCTCCTGTCTGTCCCAACTACTGGACCACTACTGCATACTGTTTGTCTAGAAGACAAACAGAATGCAGATGTTATATACACAGACTTTGCAAAAGCCTTTGACAAGTGTGACCATGGTGTAATAGCACACAAAATGTGTGATAAAGGAATAACAGGAAAAGTTGGTAGATTGATCTATAATTTCCTAACAAGTAGAACACAAAGAGTAGTAGTCAAGAGAGTAAAGTCTGAGGCGGCTACAGTGAAAAGCTCCGTTCCACAAGGCACAGTACTCGCTCCCATCCTGTTCATCCTCATATTGGACATAGACAGGGATATAAGCCACAGTGCAGTGTCTTCCTTTGCAGATGACACCCGAATCTGCAAGACTCCAAGCAGACATCAACCAAATCTTTAAATGGGCAGCAGAAAACAATATGAAGTTTAATGATGAGAAATTTCAATTACTCAGATATGGAAAACGAGGAAATTAAAATCTCATTGGAGTACAAAACAAATTACAACCACACAATAGAGCGAAAAACTAATGTCAAAGACCTGGGAGTGATCACGTCAGAGGATCTCACCTTCAGGGACCATAACACCGTAGCAATCGCATCTGCTAGAAAAATGACAGGATGGATAATGAGAACCTTGAAAACCAGGGATGCCAAGCCCACGTTGACACTTTTCAGGTCGCTTGTTCTATCTAGGCTGGAATATTGCTGCACACTAACTGCACCTTTCAAGGCAGGTGAAATTGCTGACCTAGAAAATGTGCAGAGAACCTTCACGGCACGCATAACTGCGATAAACCACCTCAATTACTGGGAACGCTTGAAGTTCCTAAACCTGTACTCCCTAGAACGCAGGCGGGAGAGATACATTATTATATACATGTGAAAAATTCTTGAGGGATTAGTACCAAACTTGCACACGAGTCACTCCCTACGAAAGCAAAAGACTCGGCAGGCGATGTACCATCCCCCCAATGAAAAGCAGGGGTACCACTAGCACATTGAGAGACAACATAATAAGTGTCAGGGGCCCAAGACTGTTTAACTGCCTCCCAGCATATATCAGGGGGATTACCAACAAACCCTTGGCTGTCTTCAAGCAGGCACTGGACAGGCACCTAAAGTCGGTACCTGACCAGCCAGGCTGTGGTTCGTATATTGGACTGCGTGCGGCAAGCAGTAACAGCCTGGTTGATCAGGCTCTGATCCAACATGAGGCCTGGTCACAGACTGGGCCGCAGGGGCGTTGTCCCCCTGGAACTCTCTCCAGGTACTGTTGGCTACAGTAGTAATACTGTTGGCTACAGTAGTAATACTGTTGGCTACAGTAGTAATACTGTTGGCTACAGTAGTGATACTGTTGGCTACAGTAGTGATACTGTTGACTACAGTAGTGATACTGTTGACTACAGTAGTGATACTGTTGACTACAGTAGTGATACTGTTGACTACAGTAGTGATACTGTTGACTACAGTAGTGATACTGTTGACTACAGTATTGATACTGTTGACTACAGTATTGATACTGTTGACTACAGTATTGATACTGTTGACTACAGTATTGATACTGTTGACTACAGTATTGATACTGTTGACTACAGTATTGATACTGTTGACTACATGTATTGACTACTGATACTTGACTACAGTATTGATACTGTTGACTACAGTATTGATACTGTTGACTACAGTATTGATACTGTTGACTACAGTATTGATACTGTTGACTACAGTATTGATACTGTTGACTACAGTATTGATACTGTTGACTACAGTATTGATACTGTTGACTACAGTATTGATACTGTTGACTACAGTATTGATACTGTTGACTACAGTATTGATACTGTTGACTACAGTATTGATACTGTTGACTACAGTATTGATATGTGACTATTGATACTTGACTACAGTATTGATACTGTTGACTACAGTATTGATACTGTTGACTACAGTATTGATACTGTTGACTACAGTATTGATACTGTTGACTACAGTATTGATACTGTTGACTACAGTAGTGATACTGTTGACTACAGTAGTGATACTGTTGACTACAGTAGTGATATTGTTGACTACAGTAGTCATACTGTTGACTACAGTAGTGATACTATTGACTACAGTAGTGATACTGTTGACTACAGTAGAGATACTGTTGACTACAGTAGAGATACTGTTGACTACAGTAGTGATACTGTTCACTACAGTAGTGATACTGTTTACTACAGCAGTGAATATGTAGGCTTTAAGGGAGGGGCAAGTTTTTTTTTTTTTTTTTTTTGCTAAAATTTTAATGGGAATTTGTCAGTGAATTAAGCACCATTTG
This sequence comes from Cherax destructor, assembly GCA_009830355.1. Lineage (NCBI taxonomy): Eukaryota > Metazoa > Arthropoda > Malacostraca > Decapoda > Parastacidae > Cherax > Cherax destructor. Next base: position 16,871 of record WNWK01018315.1, on the reverse strand, counting down.
AAACCTAGATGCTGTGTTTTTAGTGACGTTTTGCCTAACAGTTATATAGAAAAAAAATATTAGTGCCCTATCTGACAGGGCTTAGGGCAAATCTTCTCCTACAAAATTAGTAAGACATACAATGTTCTAATTGAAATCAGATGCAAGACAAAGAGTTAGGTTTCTGAATTACAGAGAGTCTGTGAGCTTACTGTCAATAGATTACATTTTTAATTTGGTTGGGAAACAAAAAATCAGTAACAACAAACCGTAAAACATATCGCAAGCTCTTGCTGTAATTCAATAGAACCATCATTCCTCAATAACCTATGAAAGACTCATAATGCTCTGATAAATACTCTTTGCATGAGAGGATTTATAATGTCAATAACTTATTCCTGAGATATTGATAATTATGCTTGTGTACAACTCTTAGGCATTCGAATGCCACGTTCCAGAGCAGCACACCCCACCATGCTTATCAGAGGCTGTAAAGCCACTGAGAGATGTCTGCGCTGCTCACCCACACCACACTCCTCACAGAAGTTGCCATGCAGTGTATTTAAAGTGAAACAATCACAAAAATCGCAATTTTGGAGGTAAAACAAAACAAAACAAAACTGAGTAATTGCCAACACGTCCTCTTCCCAAGTGAAAGATCGAAAAAAATACTTTTTAGTAAAAACATACTTAGAAATATGATAGAAACATGCTGATTACATCAACTCTGCCAGAATTATGCACTATTTTTCAGTAAGAAACTTTTTTTTTTCCATAATTTTTTTATTTCAATATTTTTTATCACTTGAAACATCTCGCCCCCTTTAAGGCTTCTCCATTTTCTTACAGGATAATCATTATGTTTACAAGCCACTAAACCCATATTTTATAGATTATTATTATAATCCCAACCAAGCGCTAAATCCATGAGGGTCTTATAGGGCAATAACATACATGCTTATATAAAAATGTATTATACAATTCTTAAAACTTATTACACTAATTACAAAATTGAAACAACACAAGCAGGATCTTCTTTTGGTAATGATATGGTTTGTACAGTGGATGAATACTGATTCTAAAATTGTAAGCAAGTTCAATACAATGAACTTGCACACTTACTGCCATCCAAGTTGTCTCCCTTGTATCATCATTAATGATTCTACTGCTCGGGTAAGAAATGTAAATATCTTTTGTCACATGTTATTCTAGGATAAACTATATTTTATCATTCTAACATTAACTGGAAAACAACTTGAATGTTAGATCAAAATGCTCAATACTGCTAACTAAATTTTATATAATACAAACTGTATACTTTATAATACAAAGGACCTACTTTGTTAAAAAATGCTACTGGAAAGTTACCCTCAAAAAGAAAATGAACCTGTTTGTTAATTATAAAAAAGATAATGTTTATGTTGAAATATTAGTTAACCCTTTCACTGTCAAGACCCGTCCTCACAAACTTGTTCTCAGTGTCGAATTTAAAAAAAAAATACAGTGGACACCCGAGTTTCGGTCATAATTCATTCCAGAAGGCTGTTCAAGTGCCATTACCGAACGAATTTGTTCCCAAAAATACACATACAAAAGCACTTAAAATATTAAACTTACATAATTGTTCGATTTCCGAGGTGACCGAAACTTGGGGGTCCACTGTATATACATATTTTTTCTTATGAAATGACAGAGAATCTTTTCCCAATGGTAATGACACCAAAAGTACGAAATTCAATGGAAAACTTACAGAATTACTCTCATGAAGTTAGCGGTCTTGGCGATATTTACGCATCGCCCCGATTTTGCCCACTTTCAGCCCTATTTTTGGCCAATTCCATTGTTCCAGTCGACCAAATTCATAGCCATTTTGCTAGAACACTATTTGTTCTATCGATTGAGTATAAGAAACCGCCCAGTTACTGATTTGAACTACCCAATAAAGTGATCAGAAATTGGTAATTTGGCCAATTTCATACACAATAAAAGGCCAATTTCAAAATAGGGGCCAGAATAAACAATGCAGACATTCCTAGCACTAAAATAACATTTTTTTCTGTTCATTAGTTATGTCTCCAGGCCCCTCTTATATTACGCTTGCTTGTAAGAATGGTATTAATAATATCAGTGCACTTATGAAAGCATATTAGACCCACCAGTTGACATGTATTGGACGTGTGGCGTGATCTGTTTACTCTTGAACATCAGCAAAAATCGAACATTTCTGCTAATTTGAGCTCAATTTTAAGGTACTTTTAGTCCGAAAACCATTCAAAATCATCTCTATTTCTGTAATATATCTTCCATTCTATCAAATGAGACCAAGAAAATGATAATACAACCATAAATACCATATGAAAATACACCGCAAAGTCAGTGTTTTAAACCAAAAACACAGTCGGAGTTTTTTTTCTCATTGTGCACTGCGTGCTGCAGGATTTATTTATACAGCGCACACTGATCACTTACACCCATTCTCTCATATGTAGACCTACCAGCTTTCTCCCGCAAGACTAGAAGCCGCTAGAATTTTGGCGTAATATTACGGCACCAACACTGGCTTGCAAGCCATTCTATTACGACACCGATAGTGAAAGGGTTAACAATTACTACTGAAATGTATGCGCATGAATTACTTTCACTCAGATAATTACAATACATGAAGCATTTTATGTGAAACATGAGTTTATCATTTAATTTAGGAGACAAATGTCATGACTTGATAATAGTCCAGGACAGACTGAAATTTAGTCTAAAATTTTCTCTCCAAATTATAGGTTAATTGTGAATTATTGCTGCCACAGTATTAAGACTTTTATCCATCAGACAAATGCCATATAATCCGAGACCATGAAACTGTTTCTTACATTGAATTATACAGTAAATGCTTGTTTGACTAAACAGGAATGTGGGATTTGGGTAAGTCTGCCAGAAGAATATTTAACATTCACATAAATGCAACTGTGGTAGTGTGCAGAGCTCCAAATGATCCTGTCCTTAGTAAGATACATAGTTTTACTTGTGTGTGCAATCAAACCAAGTAATACACTGGAATATCAGAAATTAATATAGAATCTCATATGAAAAACACCAAGACAGACTCAATACAAACTTACATCAAAACTTAAAAGAATTAAATACTAAATTTATCAATACAAAAGCAAGTGCAAAGACAATCTATATTCTTCTACCCAATATTTGTACTTTTCCCATACAAAATACAGTTCATGAAAATATAACACTACATCCCACCTATATGACTCTTAAATTTAAATTTATTGAGTCAAAGTGAGCAATATTTTTTTTTACAATGCTAAACCAGTTAATAAATATTTTTGATTGAAGCTGATGTATCAATTAAGACCTCTGCCTCTATACACATTAATATCCTCAGCAGGTATATGAATAAAAATGATAGAAAGTGCACAGTAAAGGAGCAGACCCAGTAGTAGGAATGTGTAAAAATATAGTGGATGTATTAGAGGCTGCTTGTAGAATGATTAGATAGTAATTACAAATAATGTACAGCTATTATTATTATAATCATAACCAAGTAATAAACCTGTGTACAGCTATATAGACTACAGCTTCACCTGTAGAAGTTTACATAAATGTGTAAAACACCAGAAAGTAGGAATTTTATTATAAAACATTATTGTGACTAATTTCTAACCTAAATACGATCATTTCTATCTTATACTGTAATGAAGTTTATGAGAATAAGAAACCACTAAAAAATGTTTTAAAATTCAGTTTTGCTCTAATATAATTGTGCAAATACACATTTTCTGTGTTGTAACTTCAAAATAATTAAATTTTTGTTACATCTGCCACTTTACACCCAGGTAGGTTGACCCGGAGGAGGAAACACACTGACCATCAATCATTCAATAGCTGTATTGCCAAAAAAATAAAAATACACTTTCAATAATCAAAGCTAATAATTAAGAATATAAGCAACCTGGCAGGGTCACACTACCTCAGTCCAAGACAACCATGTAAAAAAAAAAAAATATGTTTACAAATTTTTAACAGCAGTTGTCCAAACAAAGGAAACAGTCGATCATTCATTCATTCATTCAATGACAGGCAAAAATTTATATTACATGGATGAACTACTGGTAAAAATTTATATTACATAGATAAAGCATTCACAAAACTTTCAAAGATTAATTAAGTATGTATAATTTTCATTGAAGGCATCAGCTGTATAACACATTCTCAATTTTTACAACCAATACTGTCAGCGGTATATGTCTGATCACACTCCATCCTCTTGTCCCTACCTGTTTGTCTGTCAGTCCTGACATGACCACAGTAGCTACTGATTACACAATTATTAGAGTATTATACTGGTTGCATTTATGAAGGTATTAAGAAAAATCGGTTAACCGGACTTGAATCCTGGAAGTGAAAAATAGTGCCTGTGCTCTGAAGGAGGGGTGGAGATATGTGGCAGTTTTTGAACTGTTGCATGAGCACACCTTTGGCAAGACAGTAAGGAAGTGAGTGATGATAAAAGAGTTTCTTCTTTTTCGGGTTACCGTGCCTCAGTAGGAAACAGCTGATGTGTTAATAAAAAAATATAAGAACCATAATAATCACTTGTCTACACTCACTGCTATCTAACACAAGCCTACTGGATGCTCAAGACCATACCACTCCAAACCTCTTTTAACCCCTCCTTCAATCCCTTCCTAGAATGACTATATCACCCTCCTTCCACCCCAGCTCTATACACCCTCATGGTCATATTTTTCTTCATGAGATTTAAATGCCCAAACCACCTCTACAACCTTTCCTTAGTCCTCTAAATTTGACCTTTGGTGACCTCATATTGCTGTTTAATTTCTACACTCCATATTCTCTACATAATATTCACACCACACATTGCTCCTAAACATGACATCTCTAATGCCTCCAGCCTCTTTCTTGATGCAACATTGAAAACCCATGCCTCACCACCATATACAACTGTTGGTATCACTATAGTCTAGTACATTTTCCCTTTTGCCTCTATAAACTTCTCCCCTGGTGGAACCACAAATAGGTAAGTACACCACCTACATTTTTCCCCTATATATTCTATGGTTCACCTCATCATTTCCTGACCCATTTGCTGGTAACTCCCAAATATCTTAAAACATTCACTTCTGTTATATTCCCTCCCTATTTCTGTATTAACCAAAAAGTGCTAAGGCCACATGGGTCATAAACACTGCACTAACATTTAGAGATAATTCAGGAAATGAACCTCAACTGATGACATATGAAGCAGCTTGTTACATGTACATGTAATGAAATCTTTAGAAGTAATCTGGTATGTATAAGACTGAAACTTGCACTTGCTTTTAACAAACACTGAATTGGCTAACTAAATATAATAAAACTATCTTTAACTATTATTCAAAACCATCCATCATGGTTCCAAACATGACTATGTTTAATAATACAGATATGCTAATGAAACTCAATGATAACTTATCATTAATGTAGAAGTAAACATACTAATACAAGGTGTAAATATGTTATACTTTATGGTAATTCTTACAAAGGCAAATATTTTACTCTACTGTACGAACTATATAAATAACATTACACTCTGCTTACTTTTGATTCTCATGCACCTACTCTCCTCCTGTTGTTTCTTCAACAGGATGAAAATCCAATGGGGTTTCTAACAGGTCCAGTGGAGAGTCTGCACACACCACTGTAAAAATCTAAGTTTTATTTTACAGCACACAACATTCACTTGGACCTATTATAATATTGAGATACTGTATCTTTTAGGGCAATTACATACTGTTTAAATAGTACCCACATTACAGCTAACCTTTACTGTCATTTGAGTGAATTAGTTGAACTTGTGTGATAGCAACTAGTTTTGAATCACCTTTCAATAAGTATAATCTAAGAAAATCAATCAATGTTACTATCCCTTCTTCAATATGTACTATATTATTTAGTATATACATCATGAAACTTTTACTTTCACTGTTTAAATCTCTATTCAAAGCATAATTGAAGAATGTAAAAAAAAAGTCAATATAAGAAGCAAAACAAATTTTGTAGAAACAAAATTTTACAATTATTATATTATAAGCAAAGTTGAAAAGTACCGAGGTAAAAAATGCATGGTCATATTTTGAAATACAAAAGATGGATCATATACTCGAGTACAGCCCAGCTTTGTGCACAAGACTGACACCTGATTTTTTTTTTGCTAAAAAGGCTTTAATTTGTCATAAATCTTATGTACAAGTTTACCTTAGTTTTTGAGGGACACAATAAAATTTGAGACTGAAAGTACTGTACTGTATCAAGTGTTATTATGCTACTTAGAAAAAAAAAAAAAATCTTCAAATCTAATATTTTTAGCCTAAAAGACCACACCAATAATGTACTACAACACAAGTGTCTTATCTCACACTTGTTGGTGTTTGAAACCATCTCTTACTCTTAAAGCAAAAACATTAGTTAATGTAGTGTTGGAGTTACTATATCACGGTCAGATTTGCAGCATGACTTGCTCTATGAAAAAATAGTCTGATAAAAATAGAGCACTGCACTAGGCCTAGTGGCCAGTGTGAAGTAGGAACTACTTTTCACACCCAATCTCATTCATATGCAGCTCTGTTGCCAAACCAGTGTTTATTTACATAAGAAAGGAGTACTACATATATTAGTCCTACCAGCCCATATTAGGCAGGTCTTACTCTTATCCAACCCTTGCCATTCAAATGCGAATAAATTGCTAAACTGTTGCTTACATAATAAAACAGAAACACTGCAGTAGACCCATGCTAGACAGGCTCTAATTTTCCAAATTACTCCCTCTCATATGCAGAAGGGCCCAGCATATACAGCACCCTCTACTTGGCGTTCCACATTTTTGTTGGCTTTCAACTGAGCCATTGTTGTGCTTTCGCACAACAGTTGTGTGAGGGAAGGGCGACAAGCACCATATTTTAAAGTAGTTATTATATGTACTGTACTGTGTATGTATTTTACTTTATTTGTCTTTTATTGCCTAGCTGTATTGAGCACTTAATACATGACAGTGTAAACATGTTATCAGGCATTTTAGATGCATTCAACAATGAAAAACCACTCTTTTTTTTTTTTCCACCCACCGGTGATTTTAGCTTACCATAAGAGGTCAGGAAGCTAGGAGCCATACAAATAGGGCCCTCCTGTACAACTAATGCCAAACCACTGCTTTCCTTGTAATCAAGGATTATTTATATAAAGGTTTCATGCAGTTACACCAATGTATACTCTGATCACATCCACAAAAGGGAATCCTGCACAGCTGTTTCAGTACTGGTATGAATGCAGGCTGTGGGTCTGGTAATATCCTGAATGATTTTAGGTGACAAGTACATAACTTAAGAATTTGCAATGCCTCTGTGAAACTAAGAGTTCCTACTTATTTTACCTTAGATTGTCAATGTAAAACACAGTGTATTCTCCAAAAAAAAAAAAAAACTAACAGCAGCAGCTCATCCTTCCAATTAGTAATGCAGCCAACCAAATTCCAATATCCAACCACAAGAGTGGCATCCCCAATGCAGATGTTACTTCTAGATTCATATGGGCAGTTACGAGATCCACTATCCACAGCCATACCAATACTAAAATAGGCATCTACTGAATTCCCTATGGTGGATGTGGCAGAACATACAATGATGAGATTGCACAAAGCATTTTTTTTTTTTTTAGCCTCGATGGCCATGTCCTGCCATGGAAGGGCGAGTCCTCACCCCCTCCCCCAAAAAATCATCAATTATTCTATTGCTGTCTTCCCAGAAATGTCAGATTAACCTGACTGCATATCTATCCAAAATGGAACTCAAAACAATGGATTCAAATTTGATAAATTCAAATTTCAATAATATAATCAGACTAAGCACCAAATCCGGATTTCTAAAGGATATAGGAAAGCACTGATATGGCAGTCAAGTTTTAGTTCAATTTTCAAGAGGAACCTGTACCTTTAACTCTGTGAAGTGCCACATCAACCAGGCTGTGAAGGTCATATAGACCAATGAGCTGTCAACAGCAACAACCTGGTTGAATTGGCAATCAACAGAAAAGCCTTGCCCCAAGCTGAACTGCAAGGATTGTTATTATAAACAAAACCAAGCACTAAACCCATAAGGGTGAACTGTAAGGATAAAAAAAATAACCTTTGAAACCAGTCACAGGTATATCACAGGAGTGGAACTGCAAAATAGCATCATTGAACAAATACTTTAGATATCTTTAAGGTGAGCTTGACAGATAAATGAGTGGAAATGGTTGGCTGAAAGTTGGGTCTACCTAGCATGGGCCAGTAGGTCTACTGCAGTGTTCTTCTATTGTTTTTATATCCTTATATACGAATAAAAACAAAGAGTCTGGCAGAAGTTGTAAACAAGTGAAATGCATGACTATGGGCAGGACCTCTCTAGCATGGCCAGTAGGCCTATTGTAGTGCTATTCTAGTCCTATGTTCTTCAGTACACAGATTATTGATTTCAGCCCTTTAAAAGTATTATTTATGAATATGTTAACCCCTCTTTATTTTTTTGGCCCCAAAACTTGATTATAAAACCTTGATATATACCATACTTGAGTATATATGGTAGATTTCTCAAAAATAGCTAAAATGACTTAGTGCTTTTGGAATCAAATTTATCTTTCAGACATGTTTTATAAATTTTCCTTAACTTGTACAAAACAATATAAAGACAGGTCACTATTCATTATTTTTTTTAAAGAAACTAACACATACAATATGTCATACTGTAGATCAACATTATTCAAGCTCTTCAAAATTTTGTGTATTTATTCTACATTCATTTGAACACAATACTGGGTTTATTTTATAATTGCACGAAATCATTATGACAAATAATTTAGGATTAAATGTTATTTTCTCTGTAAAAATTGGAAGTAAGTTTATTTGCTGTTCTTCTTTCAACAAACCGGCTGTATCCCACCGAAGCAGGGTAGCCCAAAAAGAAAAACAAAAATTTCTTTTTTTATCTTTCGTAATGTATACAGGAAAAGGCGTTACTAGCCCCTTATTCCCGGCATTTTAGTTGCCTCTTACGACACACATGGCTTACGGAGGAAGAATTCTGTTCCACTTCCCCATGGAGATTTATTTGCTGTTATGACTACATAAATCAAGATCTTACAAACACTGGTAAAACAGAGCCAGGAGAAATAAGAAATATTCTACAGGCACACAATGTTATCATCTTGGGTTTGCTTTTGAGTTTTCCAGCAACAAAGTAACCTATTATGTACCAGTGTTGAAGCTGCAGCCCACTGAACACCACTTAGTTAGTTACATTCTTGACAGAGGCAATATATAAGCAGTATCTCCTCGCTATTAACAGTGAATTTTTAAAAACTCATGAAAATAAAACAATAGTTTCTGTACACAGAAAATAACAATCTTCTTCCTATTTGCATGTGGTATAAACTTCCAGTTTCCATGTTCATCCTAGTAAAAAAAGCACATGCACCTAAATAAATTTATTTTGATTTACACAAAGGAAATAGCTACAAAACTATGTTAGTCTTAAGAAGTGGCTATTAACCCTTTGAGGGTCTGTCCCATAGTTCTACAGCTTTAAAGCCAGGGTCCAAGCCGTAGTACTATATCATGTATAAAACAAATCCTGCAGCACGCAGTGCATAATGAGAAAAAAACTGTGACTGTGTTTTTGGATTAAAACAGCAACTTTGTGGCGTATTTTCATATGTTTTTTACAGTTGTATTCACAGTTTCTTGGTCTCATTTGATAGAATGAAAGATAAATCACAGAAATAGAGACGATTTTGATTGGTTTTAGTACTGAAAACAGCTTGAAATTGAGCTCAAGTAGTGGAAATGTTCAATTTTTGCCGATGTTCAAGAGTAAACAAATCACATCATGTATCCAATACACATCAGCTCGTGGGTCTAACGTGCATTCACGAATGTGCTCATATTATTTATACAATTATTACAATATTGTATAACAGTAAATCTTCTATTAAACCATACCACAGGTGGGGTTTGAACCCGCGGTCAGAGAGTCTCAACACTCCAGACCGTCGCGTAAGCCACTGGGCCAGCTAGCTTCAATAAGATTCATCCAACTAGGTATATTTCTACACCATAGGAAGGTTAGCATAGACACCACTGTGTCCACAACTTGCATTTGTAGACACAGTGGTGTCTACTTTCATCAATTTCTGATCAAATTTCGTACTTTTTATTTTATTACCTTCAAAAAAAGTTTCTCCACCATTTCATAAGAAAAATAAGAATTTTTTTTTTTAAATTCTTGGACCCTGTGGGAAATTTTCAGATTGGGGTATCTGGACCCTCAAAGGGTTAATGATTTTCTGTGCAACCAGTCATGATAAGATTCTTCTTATAAAAGTAATGCACAAATAATGTAAGTAATAATGTGATCCAACAGACAACAGATCCCAACTCTATAATTATAAGTACCAGTGTTATGTTACAAAGAAGTTACACAAACACTAACTGATCCATACTGCATTACTAGACCTATTTAGTTCACTGATTCCTCTCATGTTCACATTACAGCTGTAAATGAATTCCTACATAATCAGCTGTGAAAGCATTTCAGAAGAAATAGTTTGTTATATTTCTTGTACTATTGTACCAGAGCAGTATAAAAATTGATAGTACATTTAAACCATCACCAGAAAAATTTCCTGCAGAACACAAATTATGAGCATCTTTTTTTTCAGGGAAGTCAAATACAGCAGACAAAATACAAACATACATTATATACCTCACTCACATCCACTCACACTCGCAAGATTTCAAGACACTTGTTGTAGCATATTGCAATCCAGTCTGGCTGTGTTGCACCCCACTGGATCTGGTTTATTTCTCCTTCCGCTGCAGTGTAGGCTAATATTGGGTCTTCTATTGCTCGAGGCATCTGCTGTACATCCCATATTAGTGCTTGATGATCATCACCTTGAGGGAAGTGTTCACATTACATAATGAAACTTACTACCTTAAGAATAATTTACATTATATTAAGTGTTCTACAACAGATACTTATAGTGGGTGGCCTTACTGTTATATACAAAGCCAATATTGTCAAAGTACCACACTTGGCTCTACTCTGAAAACAGCAAGAAGTGAGCTTCTACACATCAAGATGGGCAGCAAACAGCAACTACATAATAACTGTCCCCTTCTCTGGAACATCACTTTATCTGAGACACTTATTCCTAGGATGACTCAAGTCAGGAACATGTTCATACAGCATAATGATATCAATGAAAAAAAGTTAGTTGACCAAATAAAATCAATGGCCCACAGATGGTTCCAACTTCCTCCTGTTCCCTTTTTGTATATCTCTTAACAATAAAAATGCTTTCATTTGAGTTGATGCAGGTAACAGCTATAACCTTGTAAATAAAGTTAGGACCCTTAACCCAACCTTGCAAAACCCTGTGTTAAAAAAATAAAGGGAGAAAGAAAGAGTGAGAGAACAAGAGCATGAGACCATCAATACAACTTCAGAAAAGGTTACTCTGCTGCTGATCTGCTGTTAAACCTCTCCCCTTAGTGGCACCAGACAGTGGATGAATCCAAAATCAGCTGTGTAGTGGAACTGGATATTGCATGTGCTTTCAACTGAGTATGGCACCAGGGCCTCATGGCAAAACTGCAAGCACAGGAAACTGCAGGCTCTACACTATGTCTCCTTAGCGATTACCTTCAAGGTAGATCTCTAGTGTAGTTCTCAATGGGACAGAGTCAGCAAGACATCCTATTGGTGCAAGTGTTCCACAGGAAGTGTGCTTAGGTTAGGTTATGGACAGTCTACTTCTATGACTTTCATCTCATCCAAGAATCATATGCATATGCAAATCACAGTACTCTGACATTTACTTATCCAAAAGAGGAAATGCCAGCTGCTTTAAGTTACATCAATCACCAGCTTACAGCTACATCAGCCTGGGCCAAATGGTGGAAGGTCACATTTGCTCCTGAGAAAACACCAATGATGATGGTCTCTAGGCACCATGATGGTAATGCTGGAGCAATGGTAAGAATGACTGGGAGAGTATGGGTACCCAGGGATGAAGTTGATATCCTTGGGGTGAAATTTGACTCCAAACTCACCATGAAAAAACCACGCTGTAAATCTCGCAAACTAAGCACCCAGAAAGCATACAGCACTTAGACGTATCTCGCATCTGCTTAACAGTAGAGGTTGTAATATTCTGTGTGAGGCACAAGTACACTCACACCTAGAGTATGCTTCACAATGTTGGATTGCCTGCCCTCCATCCCATCTGCAACTTCTTGACAAAATAGAGAACAGAGCAAGGTGGTTTATCTCTCGCCTGGACCCAGCCTGGACAGATCTCTCATTTCAGCAGAGTCTTCAACATAAAGAGGGATGTGGGTGGCCTTACTGTTATGTACAAGGCCAATATTGTCAAAGTACCACACTTGGTTTCACTCTGAGTACAGCAAGAAGTGAGCTTCTACATAACAAGACAGGTAGCAAACAGCAACTACACTCTGACTGTACCCTTCACCAAAACATCACTTCATCTGCAATCATTTATTCCTAGGATGACTCAACTCTGGAACATGTTTGTACAGCATAATGACATCAACAAAATAAAGTCAGCTCACCAAATGAAACCGCTGGCCCACAGATGGCTTCAACTTCATCCTGTTCCCCTATATGTATGTTTTATAATTATGAAAAGGGTTTCAAATGATCTGATGTAGGTAACAGCTCTCAGCTTATAAATAAAGTTAGAAACCTTAACCTAGCCTTGTAAAATCCTGTGTATATATATATATATATATATATAGATATATAGAGAGAGATATAGAGAGAGATATATAGAGAGATATATATAGATATATATAGAGATATATATAGATATATATAGAGTGACTGTGAAACAGAAACCTGAAACTGTTTTACATGATGGTAGGATTGCTGGTGTCTTTTTTCTGTCTCATAAACATGCAAGATTTCAGGTACGTCTTGCTACTTCTACTTACACTTAGGTCACACTACGCAAACATGTACACGTTTATTGTATACACACTCATCTGAGTTTTCTTTGATTTTATCTTAATAGTTCTTGTTCTTATTGCTTTTCCCTTTCATATCCATGGGGAAGTGGAATAAGAATCTTTCCTCCGTAAGCCATGCGTGTTGTAAAAGTCAACTAAAATGCCGGGAACAATGGGCTAGTAACCCCTTTTCCTGTATAGCTTACTAAAAAGAAGAAGAAGAAAATCGTCAAAGTGGATGTTTGAATGTGCGTGGATGTTGTGCGAATGATAAGAAAGAGATGATTGTAGATGTTATGAATGAAAAGAAGCTGGATGTCCTGGCTTTAAGTGAGACAAAGCTGAAGGGGTGAGAGTTTCAGTGGGGAGAAATAAATGGGATTAGATCAGGGTTTCAAATAGAGTTAGAGCTAAAGAAGGAGTGGCAATAATGTTGAATAATCAGTTATGGCAGGTAAAGAAGGAATATAAATGTATAAATTCAAGGATTATGTGGAGTAAAATAAAGGTTGGATGTGAAAAGTGGGTTATAGTAAGTGTTTATGCACCTGGAGAAGAGAGAAGTGTAGAAGAGAGAGAGAGATTTTGGGAAATGTTAGAGTGGTGTGGGGAGTTTTGAACCAAGTGAGAGAGTAATTGTGGTTGGGGATCTTAATGCTAAAGTGGGTAAAAATGTTGTGATGGAGTAGTAGGTAAATTTGGGGTGCCAGGGTAAATGTAAATGGGGAGCCATTAATTGAGCTATGTGTAGAAAGAGGTTTGGTAATAAGTAATACATATTTTATGAAAAGGAGGATAAATAAATATACAAGGTATGATATAGCACGTAAGGAAAGTAGTTTGTTGGATTATGTATTGGTGGATAAAAGGTTGATGAGTAGGCTTCAGGATGTACATGTTTATAGAGGGGCAACGGATATATCAGATCATTATTTGGTTGTAGCTACAGTTAGAGTAAAAGGTAGATGGGACAAAGGAAAATGGCAACATCAAGTAAGAGAGAGGTAAAAGTGTATAAACTAAGGAGGAGGAAGTTAGGGTGAGATATAAGCAACTATTGGCAGAAAGGTGGGCTAGTGCAAGTATGAGTAGTGGGGGTTGAAGAAAGTTGGGATAGTTTTAAAAATGCAGTATTAGAATGTGGGGCAGAAGTTTGTGGTTATAGGAGGGTGGGTGCAGGGGGAAAAGAGGAGTGAGGGTGGAATGAAGAAGTAAAGGGTGTGATAAAAGAGAAAAAGGTAGCTTATGAGAGGTTTTTACAAAACAGAAGTGTTAGTAGAAGAGCAGAGTATATGGAGAGTAAAAGAAAGGTGAAGAGAGGGTGAGAGAGTGCAAAAGAAGAGCGGATGAAAGAACGGAGAGGCTCTGTCAAGAAATTTTGCTGAAAACAAGAAAAATTTTGGAGTGAGATAAACAAGGTAAGAAAGCTAGGAACAATGGATTTGTCAGTTAAAAACAGAGTGGGGGAGTTAGTAGATGGGGAGCTGGAGGTATTGGGTAGATGGCGGGAATATTTTGAGGAACTTTTAAATGTCGATGAAAAGAGGGAGCGATAATTTCATGTACTGGCCAGGGAGGTACAACATCGTTTAGGAGGAAGAAGAACAGGATGCGAGTGTGGGGAGGTGCGTGAGGCATTACGTAGAATGAAAGGGGTAAAGCAGCTGGAATTGACGGAATCATGACAGAAATGTTAAAAGCAGGGGAGATATAGTGCTGGAGTGGTTGGTATTTTTGTTTAATAAATGTATGAAAGAGGGAAGGTACCTAGGGATTGGCAGCGAGCATGTATAGTTCCTTTATATAAAGGGAAGGGGGATAAAAGAGAGTGTAAAAATTATAGGGGAATAAGTTTACTGAGTATACCAGGTAAAGTGTATGGCAGGGTATTATTGAAAGAATTAGAGGTAAGACAAGAGTAGGATTGCAGATGAGCAAGGAGGCTTTAGAGTGGGTAGGGTTGTAGATCAAGTGTTTACAGTGAAGCATATATGTGAACAGTATTTAGATAAAGGTAGAGAAGTTTTTATTGCATTTATGGATTTAGAAAAGGCATATGATAGAGTGGATAGGGAGCAATGTGGCAAATGTTGCAAGTGTATGGAATAGGTAGTAAGTTACTGAAGGCTGTAAAGAGTTTTTATGAGGATAGTGAGGCTCAGGTTAGGGTGTGTAGGAGAGAGGAGATTACTTCCCGGTAAAAGTAGGTCTTAGACAGGGTTGTGTAATGTCACCATGGTTGTTTAATATATTTATAGATGGGGTTGTAAAAGAAGTAAATGCTAGGGTGTTGGGGAGAGGGTGGGATTAAATTATGGAGAATTAAATGCAAAATGGGAGTTGACACAGTTACTTTGTGATGATACTGTGCTTATGGGAGATTCTAAAGAAAAGTTGCAAAGGTTAGTGGACGAGTTTGGGAGAGTGTGTAAAGGTAGAAAGTTAAAAGTGAACATAGATAAGAGTAAGGTGATGAGGGTATCAAACGATTTAAATAAAGAAAAATTGGATATCACATTGGAGAGGGATTATGGAAGAAGTAAATGTTTTCAGATATTTGGGAGTTGATGTGTCAGCAGATGGGTTTATGAAGGATGAGGTTAACCATAGAATTGATGAAGGAAAAAGGTGAGTGGTGCATTGAGGTATCTGTGGAGACAAAAACGTTATCCATGGAGGCAAAGAAGGGAATGTCAGAAAGATAGTGGTACCAACACTCTTATATGGGTGTGAAGCATGGGTTGCAAATGCTGCAGCGAGGAGGCTGGAGGCAGTGGAGATGTCCTGTCTAAGGGCAATGTGTGGTAAATATTATGCAGAAAATTCGAATGGAAATTAGGAGAAGGTGTGGAGTTACTAAAAGTATTTGTCAGAGGGCTGAAGAGGGTTGTTGAGGTGGTTTGGTCATTTAGAGAGAATGGATCAAAGTAGAATGACTTGGAGAGCGTATAAATCTGTAGGGGAAGGAAGGCGGGGTAGGGGTCGTCCTAGAAAAGGTTGGAGGAAGGGGTAAAGGAGGTTTTGTGGGGAGGGCTTGGACTTCCAGCAAGCATGTGTGAGCGTGTTAAATAGGAGTGAATGGAGACGAATGGTTTTTGGGACATGACGATCTGTTGGAATGTGAGCAGGTAACATTGTGTGAAGGGATTCAGGGAAACCAGTTAATTGATTTAGTTGGACTTGAGTCCTGGAAATGGGAAGTACAATGCCTGCACTTTAAAGGAGGGGTCTGAGATAGTGACAGCTGGGAGGGACTTTTCTCAGCTGTAGTATCTGAGCTCCTCTGCAAAGACAGTGATTATGTATGAGTGTGGTGAAAGTGTTGAATGATGATGAAATTTTTTCTTTTGGGGATTTTCTTTCTTTTGGGTCACTCTGCCTCGGTGGGAGACGGCCGACTTGTTGAAAAAAAAAAAAAAAAAAAAAATATAGAGATATATATAGATATATATAGATATATATATCTTCTTTCTTTCAACACGTCGGCCGTTTCCACCGAGCGGGGTGGCCCAAAATGAAAACGAAAGTTTTCCCTTTTACATTTAGTAATATATACAGGAGAAGGGGTTACTAGCCCCTTGCTCCCGGCATTTTAGTCGCCTCTACGACACGCATGGCTTACGGAGGAAGAATTCTGTTCCACTTCCCCATGTTGGACTATGTATTGATAGAGAAAAAGACTGTTGAGTAGACTTCAGGATGTACATGTTTATAGAGGGGCTACAGATATATCAGATCACTTTTTAGTTATAGCTACAGTGGGAGTAAAAGGTAGATGGGATACAAGGAAAATAGAATCAGTAAGTAAAAGAGAGGT
>WNWK01018314.1:0-40248 GCA_009830355.1 Cherax destructor | reverse complement strand
ACAAAGTAGAATAATCCTTAAAAACCTGACTAATCACTTAAATGTAAAAACTTGTTATGAATAATACATACTAAGCTAACTATTTCCATAACATTTACATTATAATGACCACGAAACTGTAACTGCAATGCAACTAATTGTTTTAAATTGTACCTTTCCTTTCAACACGTCAGCCTTTTCCCCACCGAGGAGGGTGGCCCCAAAAAGGGAAAAAACGAAAGTTTCCCCTTTTTACATTTAGTAATTTATTCAGGAGAAGGGGTTACTTGGCCCTGCTCCAGGCATTTTAGGCGCCTTACGTCACGCATGGCTTAGGGAGGAAGAATTCTGTTCCACTTCCCATGGAGATAAGAGGAAATAAGAACAAGAACTAGTGAAAATAGAAGAAACCCAGGGGGGTGTGTATATATATGCTTGTACATGAATGTGTAGTGTGACCTAAGTGTAAGTAGAAGTAGCAAGATGTACCTGAAATCTTGCATGTTTATGAGACAGAAAAAGACACCAGCAATCCTACCATCATGAAAACAATTACAGGCTTTGTTTACACTCACTGGCAGGACGGTAGTACCCCCCTGGGCGGTTGCTGTCTACCAACCTACTACCTAGGTTTTAAATTGTTATCTCACTCAATTAGTTGCATTGCTACAATTAACTGATATGTTCAACTTATATTCAAACTTTATAACTTAGATACGCAATTATACTTATTTTATAAATTATCAACCATAACTTTTTACCATGTAGTCTAGAATTAAGTAGACCTAAGAATGCCCACAATGCACGGCATATTAGGGCCTTTTGGCATGTACATCTCATTAATAACTACGTTTCTTGTCTACCATGTATCATTGTACCATGTCTCAATAAAGTATTATTATTATTATTATTATTAGCATCCAGCCTGTTACTGGGCTTTTGCAACAAAGTCAGTATCCTGGTCCAGTTATCTGACATATTCAATAGTCATCAGATTACAACTGATAAAGTACTAACCAAAGAATAAAATTTAATATATTTATTAACAAAGTTAGAATATCTAGGGTATCAAAGTACTAAATCAATTTAAATATAATCAGGATATTAATTAGTATGTTAATTAGGAGGTTAGCTCCTACATTTCTCTCATAAAAAATATTATTGTGCTGAAGGCACATACTATATCTTAATGGCTCTTATGTACCATCTGGTACAATGTCAGCAATTTACAATAATACTAGGATATATACAAATATGTGTAGATGTGTGTATGTGTGTGCTCCAGGTAACTTGTTAAGACTCTTAACCCTTTCGGGGTTTTGGTCGTACTAGTACGGCTTACGCCCTGGGGTCATGGTCGTACTAGTACGCCTAAATTCTAGCGCCCTCAAATCAAGCAGAAACAGGCTTTTAGGCCTAGATGTGATAGAATGGGTCTGTGCAGTCAGTGTGCACAGTATAAAAAAATTCCTGCACCACACAGTGCATAATGAGGAAAAAAAAACTCTGACCGTGTTTTTGGTTTAAAACAGCGACTTTGCAGTCTATTTTCGTATGGTATTTATGCTTGTATTCTCGTTTTCTTAGTCTCATTTTATAGAATAGATGATATTTTACAGAAATAGAGATAATTTTGACTGGTTTCACGATGACAAGTACCTTGCAACTGAGCGCAAAGTAGCGAAAATGTTCGATTTTGGCCGATGTTCAAGAGTAAACAAATCACACCATGCGTCCAATACACATCAACTGGAGAGTCTAATATTCTTGCACAAGTGCGCTGATATTATTTATACCATTTTTACAATGATGCAGTTGTATACATAACAGTAAATCTTCTATTTTTTGTGAGAATAAAAATTCAAAATGGAAAGCAAAAGTAATGTAAGAGGGGTCTGGAGACGTGACTAATGAACAGAAAAGATGTTATTTTAGTACCAGGAATGTCTGCCTTGTTTATTATAGACCCTATTTTGAAATTGGCATCGTTTGAAATTTGTGTGAAATTGGCCAAATTGCTATTTTCTGACCACTATTATGGGTAGTTGAAATTGGTAAATAGGCGGTTTCTTGTACTCAATCGATAGAAGAAATGGAGTTCTAGTGAAATATCTATAATTTTAGTAGACTGAAACATTGGAATTTGCTGAAAATAGGGCTCAAAGTGGGCGAAATCGCCGATGCGTAAATGTGATCAATACCGCTAACTTCGCGAAAGCATAATTCCGTTAGTTTTCGATAAAATTTCATAATTTTTGTGGCGTTATGATCGGAAAATTATTCTCTATCATTCCATAAGATTTTTTTTTTTTTAAATTCGTGGACCCTGAGAACGAGTTTCAGAGAGACCCCTTGGACCCCCAAAGGGCTAAAGACACATCCTCCACGACATGACCAATTGACACCGGAGTACCGCAGGGAAGTGTCCTTGGTCCCTTGCTCTTCCTCTTATACATCAATGATCTTCCCAATGTATCACAACACCTGAAACCAATACTCTTTGCTGACGACACAACTTATGTCATCTCCCACACAAATATTGACATGCTTAATACCATTGTTAATGATGAATTAATAAAAATATCAACATGGATGACAGCCAATAAACTTACACTCAACACTGATAAGACCTTCTATATTATGTTTGGCAACAGAGCAGGTGATCCACAATTAAACATTAAGATCAACACTACACCTATTGCTAAACATAATGAGGGCAAGTTCCTGGGCCTTCACCTTGAGAGCAGCCTGAAATTCAGCACCCATATCCAACACATAACAAAGAAAGTGTCCAAAACTGTGGGGATCCTCTCTAAGATACAGTATTATGTACCACAATCAGCCCTACTCACACTATACTACTCACTCATCTATCCCTACCTCACATATGCCCATTTGTGCATGGAGATCAACAGCAATTACCCACCTAAAGCCAATAATAACCCAACAAAAAGCCGCAGTAAGAATTATCACGCAATCCAACGCTAGGCAGCACACCCCCTCACTCTTCAAAGACCTAAACCTACTCACTGTTCAGAACATCCATACTTACTACTCTGCTATCTACATTTATAGAACCATAAACTCCAACTTTACCCCTGAGCTAAAACACTTTCTTGACAGTTGTGACAGGACCCATAGACATAATACCAGACATAAACATCTCTTTGACATTCCCCGTGTCCGACTAAATCTATACAAAAATTTAATGCGCATAAAAGGGCCTAAAATCTGGAACTCCTTGCCTGAAAACTCTAGAACTGCATACACAACCTCCATTTTCAAAAGCACCGTTAAAAAACATCTTATCTCGCTTACGCACCCAACCGGTAGCTAACCACATGAAAACTACTTTATCTGGCACATATCCACAGCAAAATACACTTATTGATATCTGTGATTCCCCTTAATTTGCACATGACTAACCAAAATTCTAATACAACTATTGCTTCATAATTCTTAAGCTAGTCATAAGTTTGCCTAAGACACTCCAATATAGAAACGGTATTATGCCAATACATCACCTTTACCAGTAATATATAAACTAATTGTTAAATTCTTAAACTAATTGTTAAATTCTTAAACGTTTAAATTTAAGTACCTCAATTTTGTAAACCTAGTTAATCACTACAATTACCTAACCTTACTATCAGTATAATCATTGTGTCACTATTGAGTAAGACCTATCATAAGACTGCCTGAAAAGCCTAGGCATACCTAGGCATATTATTGGCCATCTTGTAATATCTACTTCTTAAAATGTATAATTATAGTACACCCCACTTTGTATATTACTAGAAATAAAGAATTTGAATTTTGAATTTGATTCTTCCACACATCAACAACTCTTCAATAAAGGTAAGTGTCAAGTTATTACTGTTTTATGTACTTTATATCTCATTCTCTTCTGTGTAATTTTATGTGGAAACAATATATATTTTAATACTTTTGGGTGTCTGAAACGGATTAATTGAATTTCCATTATTTCTTATGGGGAAAATAGATTTGGATTACATTATTTTCGGTTTAAGTTAAGCCCTCTGGAATGGATTAATCACATAATCTGGGGGTCCACTGTACCAGTACAATAAGAAAAGATTTGTTTGGATTTTTTAACCCGGATGGTTAGCCAGTCAGGATAAACCAAGAAAGTCAGTGCATCATTGGGGACTATCTGTCTTATCTCCATTGGGGTCCTTCAATCTTGTCCCCCAATGTGCAACCCACACCAGTTGACTAACACCCGGTTACCTACTTACTGCTAGGTGAACAGGGGCAGGAGGTGTAAGGTGACTAGCACCCAGGTACCTACTTACTGCTAGCTGAACAGGGACAGCAGGTGAGGTGACTAGCACCCAGGTACCTACTTACTGCTAGGTGAACACTGGCAGCAGGTGTAAGGTGACTAGCACCCAGGTACCTACTTCAAGGTGAACAGGGACAGGTGGTGTAAGGAAACACCCAAAGTTTCCACCCATGCCGGGGATTGAACCATGGACACTCAGTGTGTGCGGCAAGTGCATTGCCAACAGAGCCAGTACAGGTTTTCCTTTAAGATATGTGGGCTCTCTTTATGGGAATTCACTGTTATGTGACATCCATTTTTTTATCTATAACTGTGAATGTACAATATATAAACCCATTCGTATCGAACTCCTATGTAATGTATATTAAATAGAAAGAACAAAATGGGGTCAGACAAAGGCTCAATACAGTGAAATAAGTCCACTGCTTAAGGGTCATTTTACCATTAGTGGTAATGTGTCTGGTAGGGTTTCAGTGTAGCAAACACTGGGTATTTGTCTTGCACTGCTGGAGTTGCTGCATCTTGGACCTGTGATAAATGGTTTTGAAAACCGACAAGTTGAAGATTGAGACACTTATGCAACATATGGGAATCTTTATTAAGGAAACGTTTTGCCACACAGTGGCCACTGTGTGGCGAAACGTTTCCTTAATAAAGATTCCCATATGTTGCATAAGTGTCTCAATCTTCATCTTGGACCTGTTTGTTTTCAGGTCAATACAGCTCATCTTTCACAAAAATACAATAAAATACTAAATTATACTTATTAGCCACAACTATGCTGCTATCTACATACCAGCAACCAATACAGTAGGACTCCGCTTTACGGCGTTTTGCCTTATGGCGTTCTGCTAATACGGCAATTTCAAATTATGACCAAAACTTTCTATACGGCGAACGGTCTTTCAAATACAGCATGCACCACTCGGTTTGTTTACATTCTCCGTGAGCACATCTCTCTATTATGTAATAATAATCACTCTAGGGCACATTAAATGTCTTATTTTATGTCAATATAGACATTTTCATTAATCCACCTATGATATTTTCTTCAAAATTATATAAGAAACACATACATAGCATATAAACATGCTGTTTATATGCTATGGAGGTGTGGTTGCCAGGCAGAGGGAAAACATTACGTAATACTATTAATAATCACTTTTGGGCACATTAAATGTCTTAATATAGACATTTCCATTAATCCATATATGATATTTTTTTCAAAATTATGTATAATAAACACGCTACATAACATGTAAGCATGATACATACACCCACAGTATAAAAATTTACATAAATATGAGATTTGTTTACCAAGCAGTTTGTAGGAGAGTCGGAAGAATTACGTTTTCTCTAGTCAAACACCAGTTACTTAACTGTAGAAAAATATTACTTTCGAATGCCTTCACTCTATCTATAGCAATTAATGACCCTTGTGGGTTTAGCACTTCTTTTATTATAATAATAATAATAATAATAATAATAATAATAATAATATCATTCACTCTAAAAATTGTGTTGCATGAGAATGGGAGTGCTGCTGTTTATTTATTCTGTACTAACTTGTTAGAGCATCATTCCTTCTAAAAATGATGTTACTTGAGAATGGAAGTGTTGGTCTTTATTCTACTGTACCACTGTGGAGACAACTTGTACACAATATAAGGTGTTTGTATGAACCATAACCAGACGCTTCATCTATTTGTTTACATAGTGGGTGGGGTGGCCAGGCTGGCTACCCTACCTCCTTTCCACACCTGACTTTCTACAAATAAATACTTTTCAACACTCACCCTACATTAAGACCATTAACCCTTTCAGGGTCCAGTCCATAGATCTACGCATTGTCCACAGGGTCCAAACCGTAGATCTATACCATGAGCTCAGCTCACTCAGATAAGCTGTGATCAGTAAACTTGGGCCTAGATATGAGAAAATGCATCTATGTGGTAAGTGTGCACCATATAAAGTAAATCTTGAAGCACGCAGTGCATAATGAGAAAAAAAAACTGTGACTGTAATTTTTTATTAAAACAGCAACTTTGTGGTGTATTTTCACACAGTATTTACGGTTGTATTCATGGTCTCATTTGATAGAATGGAAAATATTTTACAGAAATAGAGATGATTTTGATTGGATTTAGTACTGAAAATACAGTGGACCCTCGGTTTTCGTTCACCTCCAAACTCCAACAATTATGTAAGTGTATTTTCGTAAGTGCTTTGTAAGTATAATTTTGGGGGTTTGAAATGACTAATCTAATTTACATTTGTCCTTATGGGAACAAATTCGTTCGGTAACACCACTCAAAAAGCATTCTGGAAAGAATTTTCAATAAAAACCGAGGGTCCACTGTAGCTTCTAATTGAGCTTAAAGTAGCGGAAATGTTTGATTTTTGCTGATTTTCAGGAGTAAACAAATCACATCACGCGACCAATATACGTCAACTGGTGGGTCTAATATATGTTTATAAATGCACTGATAGTGTTTATACAATTATTACAATATTGTATAAGAGTAATTCATCTATTTTTTGGTGTGAATAAAAATTCTTTATGTAAATCAAAAATCAAAATGGAATTCATCTGTAAAGCCTGGAAATGTAACTAATAAACAGAAGAAATGTTATTTTAGTGCCAGGAATGCCTGCATTGTTTATTCTGGATGCTGTTTTGAAATTGGAATATTTTGAACTTTGTGTGAAATTGGCAAAATTACCAATTTCTGATCACTTTATTGGCTACTTGAAAAAGTTGATTGGGCAGTTTCTTGTGATCAATCAATAAAATAGAAGTAATAATAACGAAACAAGCTAAGAATTTGGTCAACTGGAATACTGTAATTGGCCTAAAATAGGAGTCAAAGTAGGCAAAATCGCCGAAATGTAAATATCACTGACAGTCAAATTTGCGATAGTGTTATTTCGTCAGTTTTCCACCAAATTTCGTACTTTTTGTTTTATTACCTTTAGAAAAAGATTCTCTACCATTTCATAAGAAAAAATGTTTTTGAAAATTCTTGGACCCTGTGGACAATGCATAGATCTACGGCTTGGACCCTGAAAGGGTTAAGACTACAAATATTTTAAGGTAAGTAATGAGTGTACTCTATATGCATTTTATCACTCTAGGGTGCTTTAAGCCTTGTAGTATATTATGTGTGGGTGGGGTGGCCAGGAGGGCTACCACACCTGACTTCTTACAATAAATACTTCTCACCTTTTGCCCTACATTAAGACTACAAATATTTTGAGGTAAATAATGAGTGTACTGTGTGCGTATTTTACTTTTTAATGTTTTTTAATGCCTAGTTCTATTGCTAACTTAATATATGTTAGTGTAAACTTGTTATCTGGCATTTATATGCATTTATAAGTGGAAAAAAATGGCGTTCTGCTTTCCAGCGATGTCTGCTTTGCGGCAGTAGCCTGGAACCTAACCTGCCGTATAAGTGGGGCCCTACTGTATTTGTTTACTATTATTGACTGCTCCACCCACTATCTTAAAGACATCCCCCTATGAGGAAGATAAACTCTCACTCCATCATTTGAGCTCTAGTACATTTATTCTCAAAAGTTGAACTTCTTAGAAAAATTCAGTCAGATCAAGGCTCTAATTTCACATTTAAAATTTCTTAAGGAGGCTGTGTCACATGTGGGAGTTTATTGTGTTTTCTGCATCAGTTATCATTCTTATCCTCAAGGTATGTTAGAACACTTCTGCCAGACACTGAAGTGTGCGATACAAGTTTCCTGCGCTGAATATTCAAAAGACTGGGAGGAAGGATTACACTTATTATAATTTGTTATTGTGAACAAGAAATTCTTAGTTATAGTCCCTTTGAACTCATATGAGTTGAAATCAGAAAGTTCCTGAATTGACATGAAAAATATATGTAGGCTTACCTAATCGCCTAGCTGAAGTTGTCTCCCATGAGGTACTTTCTTTGGGAGGCTGTACACTGATCCCAGCACCTCTGTTACTTTTTAAAACATTTCTGGATACTTCTTTCCTAATGGCATCTAGTGTGGCCTGTGATTCTGCTTAAATATCCACTACATTGTTAAAACTATGCTCCCAGCTCCAGCTGGGAGCAGGGAGGGTGAGGACAATCTATGTCAGTGGTCTGGATTTGCATGATGGATACTGCCAAGTACCCCTTACCCCTCAAGTAAGAGAGGCTGCCAATTTTACCATGCGTTATGGTCTACAACGACCGCATGACACTATTCAAGATGAGGAATGCATCTGCCACATTTCAGTTCACTTTGCATCAGCTGACAGAAGATGTAGAATGGGTAGAAGCTTACTTTGATGACTTGGTGGTGTATAACAATAAATGGACACATCTACATCCGAGAGAAATGTTTAAAACATTAGCAAACAATATTAGTTTACAATAAATCTAGCAAACTGAAAATCTGCATAGGCCAGAATCACACATTTAGGCTTTGTAGCAGGCCAATGTCAGGTGTTGCCTGCTGATACAAAAATAAAGGCAATTGTTCAGTTGCAAGTCTCTAGGGATAGGAAAGAAGTGCAGCACTTCTTCGGTATGGAAGGCTATTATGGGAAGTTCTATGCCAATTGTTTTAAAGTCGCTGCTCCCCTCATGTAACTGACTAGTAGCAGGTAGATTTCATTTTGTCAGACATCAGTGAACTTGCGTTCCAGCGTCTCAAACCGTTGCTATCTTTCTCTATACTGTTCACATTGCAGACTGTTTCAAGTGATCATGTCATTTGAGCTGTCCTCTTAGAGAAGAGGACAAACAGTGGCACATTCCATCCAATCTGCTAGTTTAGCACAAAGCTCAAATTACACCACAAAGAAACTATGCCATCATAGAAAAAAAGGCATAAGATCTTGTTGTGGCTTTGGAACACTGAGGCATGACTATTATTAACCTTTTCACTGTCTCATACATAGATGTACATTACTGATGCCAAGGTCGCTTATGTAGATCTGCTCATAAATTCCAGCAGTTTCAAATTTGGCACAAGATGTTTGGTAATCCTACATATGAAAGAATGGGTCTGAGGTCAGTGTGTGCAGTATGCAAAAAAAATCTAGGTTTCTGCAGTGCACTGTGGGAACACCTTGTTCGATATGCCGCACAAACACAAAGGTCTCACTGTCGGGAGAACTGAATGGGTTTTATTCCCCAGTGACAGCTCAAACAACAAGGATTAGAACAGATAATTAGCTCTCTGGTTCTGAACATACAGTAACCAAAAGTAATTCTCAAGATACCAGAAATATCACTGAAAATCCCGTTGACCCCACAGCCATCCATATCTGGGGTTAGTTCATCTGAAACACCTTCACTTCCACAGTGCTGTAAGTGAAAGCTTATAATTTCCTGTGACCTGGGTTCAGATGTGAGTAATGTGATGACAGTGATGTGGACTTCGATTTTCTAGTAATGGATGACCAGTCTAGTGATGAAAATTATTCACCTGTAAAGTATCAATTTACACAGTACCACACACGGCCTGGTAGTGTTCCCATTGCTGTCCTCACGGGATAGTGCAATCCCCAGGATAGTGCAACTACCTGCTGGTGCTGAATGCAGCAGCTGGTGGTGGCACATTGAGGCATGCACCACCAGTGCCAGCCCAGGCTGAGAGGCACAGCCCACACCCAACACTGTTATAAACCAAGGAAGCCTCAACTATTCACACACGCAACCATCAGTGATGCAACCACCACAACCAGCCGCTCACATCCAGCAACCACCACAACAAGCCGCTCACATCCAGCAACCACCACAACCAGCCGCTCACATCCAGCAACCACCACAACCTGCTGCTCACATCCAGCAACCACCACAACTAGCCGCTCACATCCAGCAACCACCACAACCTGCCGCTCACATCCAGCAACCACCACAACCAGCCGCTTACATCCAGCAACCACCACAACCTGCCGCTCACATCCAGCAACCACCATCAGACGGCATCTGGGACTGACAAAAAGATGCAAATTTTGTTTCCGATCCCAATCAATTTGACAACACACAGAGTGGAATACAGCCTAACTGTAGGCTGGAAAATGATGTCAATGAACTTGAATTCTTTGAAGTGTATTTTGACAAGCAGCTGATGATAATTATAATGAGGGAAACTGAGATACATCCATTATACAATGGCAAACATGTTAGTTTCACAACAATCACAGAAACACTAATGTTAAGACACAACTTTGGCTTTCCTGGATGGTGCCTTCTACTATTTCCTTCATTTGATGTCTTGCCTCATGTAATTCAATGATCTTTGCAATTTTCTCGTGTCAGTGACTAATTCATCAATAACCAAAAATGTGCAAAAACTCAGCCCTCAAGACCACACAGTACTGGAGGACCACAACACAGACCACCCCTCACATTAGCATTCGTTACCTTAACAAGGAATCGTTCAAGACACTGTACACCGTGTACGTCAGGCCCATACTAGAGTATGCAGCACCAGTCTGGAACCCACACCTGGTCAAGCACGTCAAGAAATTAGAGAAAGTGCAAAGGTTTGCGACAAAGTTAGTTCCACAGCTCAGGGAACTGTCCTATGAAAAAAGGTTGAGGGAAATAGGACTAACAACACAAGAGGACAGAAGGGTTAGAGGAGACATGATAATGACATACAAAATACTGCGGCGAATCGACAAGGTAGATAGTGACAGGATGTTCCAGAGAGGGAACACAGAAACAAGGGGGCACAATTGGAAACTGAAGACTCAGAAGAGTCAAAGGGATGTTAGGAAGCATTTCTTCAGCCATAGAGTAGTCAGGAAGTGGAATAGTTTAGCAAATGATGTAGTGGAGTCAGGAACCCTACATAGCTTTAAGGCGAGGTATGATAAAGCTCATGGAGCAGGGAGAGAAGAGACCTAGTAGCGGACAGTGAAGATGCGGGGCCAGGAGCTGAGTCTAGACCCCTGCAACCACAATTAGGTGAGTACAATTAGGTGAGTACACAAGCCTACAAGGCACTTAAGATGCAGCCAGAACACAGGAAATACAGTATAACTTTTTGTTTCATCAACAAACCTACCAGGGTTGGGTACTATGGACACTGGTTACTTGCACCTGGCATACTTTAATGATGAGCACTGTATGCTTCAGTGTAAACCCTTCATCAACACATCCTCTACACTTCCTAAATCCTATTTGTTTCTCTGCAATCCTAATATTTTCAATAATAATTCTGCCTATGTATCAACAAAAAATGCTCAAGTTACAAATTAAGTACAGTGGACCCCCGCTATTCGAATTTAATCCGTTCCAGGAGCTAGTTCTCAACGCGAAATGTTCGAGTGGCGATTTAATTTTTCCCATAAGAAATAATGGAAATACAATTAATCCGTTCCTGCTGTCAGGAGGCATGACAAAATAGTACTTCACTGTGAAGCTATTATCAACTCGACAGCTTATTTATCTATCACAATTCATCTAATATGACATAATAAACAATATAAATAACATAAAAACCTGATATACACTCTAGAATGAATAAAATATGTATGTCATTACGAATGTGGTGGCTGGGAAGGATAGTGGTGGCAAGCATTCTTGCTACAGCTGTGAAAACATCTTCCCATTCTTTCCTCCTTCAGACGTGTTAGTATAAGAGAAAACGGAGTTTGTAATGCTAAGTGCATTATTGTCAGCTTCACGGATTGAACAGAATTCGTACGTGTCAGGCTGGTAACAACAACAACTGGCTTGTTTACAAAACTCCCTCCCGAACCTTCATTTAATCTTGTTTACTCACCACTGCCTCTACTACCACTGCCTCTACCACCACTGCCTCAACCACCACTGCCACTCACCACTGCCTCTACCTCCACTGCCTCTACCTCCACTGCCTCTCACCACCACTGCCTCTCCCACCACTGTCTCTACCACCACTGCCTCTCACCACTGCCTCTCACCACTGCCTCTACCTCCACTGCCTCCACCTCCACTGCCTCTCACCACCACTGCCTCTCACCACTGCCTCCACCTCCACTGCCTCTCACCACTGCCTCTCACCACTGCCTCTACCACCACTGCCTCTCACCACTGCCTCTACCTCCACTGCCTCCACCTCCACTGCCTCTCACCACCACTGCCTCTCACCACTGCCTCCACCTCCACTGCCTCTCACCACCACTGCCTCTCACCACTGCCTCCACCACCACTGCCTCTCACCACTGCCTCTACCACCACTGCCTCTACCACCACTGCCTCTACCTCCACTGCCTCCACATCCACTGCCTCTCACCACTGCCTCTACCACCACTGCCTCTACCACTGCCTCTCACCACTGCCTCTCACCACTGCCTCTACCTCCACTGCCTCTACCTCCACTGCCTCTCACCACCACTGCCTCTCACCACTGCCTCTCACCACTGCCTCTACCACCACTGCCTCTCACCACTGCCTCTACCTCCACTGCCTCTCACCACCACTGCCTCTCACCACCACTGCCTCTCACCACTGCCTCCACCACCACTGCCTCTCACCACCACCTCCACTGCCTCTCACCACTGCCTCACACTTAATGAACAAACTCGAAACAATTATAATTAAGTGTGAAATGTCTGGATGAGCGTGCAGGGTAGTGTTCTCTCGAGTGTAAACAAGGAGGGACTGGCTCTCCAAGCGCCTGGGCGGACAGGTGATGGACACACTTGTTCGAATCATGATATTTTGTTCGCATGACGATATCGATTTTCTTGTTCTAATGACGATTTGTTCGACTGCCGAGCCGTTCGAATAGCGGGGGTCCACTGTATATGTAATAACTAAATTAACTACAAAAATACCTTTGTACGTGTCCCTGCTGGTCTTCACTCTGTGGCCCAGAGTAAGGCACCTCTGCTAACAGTTCCTGTAACTTTTGTATACGAGGTTTACACGGTCTCACCTCCAAGTAGGTGTAGTGGATGCCACACACCTGTAACAAGCCACACCATAAATTAAGCATAATAAAACTGTGTAATTGCACAACCTTATACACAAGCTGTTTTAACCCTTTTGCCGACTGTGCCATAGTATGTACTACGCCTTTGAGTTCACTGGACGTGCCGTAGTACTACTTGATGAGCTCAGCTCACTCACATAAGCTGTGAATGGTAAACTTGGGGCTGGATATGAGAGAATGGGTCTGTGTGGTAAGTGTGCACCATATAAGAAAAATCCTGCAGCACGCAGTACATAATGAGAAAAAAAAATACGTACAGCAAACGTGTTTTTGGGTTAAAACAGCAACTTTATGATGTATTTTCATATGGCTTTTATGGTTATATTCTTGATTTCTTTGCCTCATTTGATAGAATGAAAGATATATTACAGAAATCGATTGGTTTTAAGACTGAAAATAGCTTGAAATTGAACTCAAAATAGCCGAGATGTTCGACTTTTGTCGATGTTCAATAGTAAACAAATCACATCACACATCCAATATGCATCAACAAGTGGCTCTAATATGCATTCACGAATGCGCTTATATTCTTTATATAATTACAGGTTAAGAGAGTGATCAAGCAATGTAAAAAGAGAGCAAATGAGAGAGTGGGTGAGATGTTATCAACAAATTTTGTTGAAAATAAGAAAAAGTTTTGGAGTGAGATTAATAAGTTGAGAAAGCCTAGGGAACAAATGGATTTGACAGTTAAAAATAGGAGAGGAGAGTTATTAAATGGAGAGTTAGAGGTATCGGGAAGATGGAGGGAATATTTTGAGGAGTTGTTAAATGTTGAAGACAGGGAAGCTGTGATTTCGTGTATAGGGCAAGGAGGAATAACATCTTGTAGGAGTGTGGAAGAGTCAGTTGTGAGTGTGGGGGAAGTTCGTGAGGCAGTGGGTAGAATGAAAGGGGGTAAGGCAGCCGGGATTGATGGGATAAAGGTAGAAATGTTAAAAGCAGGCGGAGATATAGTTTTGGAGTGGTTGGTGCTATTATTTAATACATGTATGGAAGAGGGTAAGGTACCTAGGGACTGGCAGAGAGCGTGTATTGTTCCTTTGTATAAAGGCAAAGGGGACAAAAGAGAGTGCAAAAATTATAGGGGAATAAGTCTGTTGAGTATACATACCAGGTAAAGTGTATGGTAGAGTTATTATTGAAAGAATTAAGAGTAAGACGGAGAGCAGAATAGCAGATGAACAAGGTGGCTTCAGGAAAGGTAGGGGGTGTGTAGACCAAGTGTTTGCAGTAAAACATATAGGTGAACAGTATTTGGATAAGGGTAAAGAGGTTTTTGTGGCATTTATGGATTTGGAAAAGGCGTATGATAGGGTGGATAGGGGGGCAATGTTGCAGGTGTATGGAATAGGAGGTAGGTTACTGAAAGCAGTGAAGAGCTTTTATGAGGATAGTGAGGCTCAGGTTAGATTGTGTAGGAGAGAGGGAGATTATTTCTCGGTAAAAGTAGGCCTTAGACAAGGATGTGTGATGTCACCAAGGTTGTTCAATATATTTATAGATGGGGTTGTAAGAGAAGTGAATGCGAGGGTCTTTACAAGAGGTGTGGGGTTAAAAGACAAAGAATCAAATACAAAGTGGGAGTTGTCACAGTTGCTTTTTGCTGATGACACTGTGCTTTTGGGAGATTCTGAAGAGAAGTTGCAGAGGTTGGTGGATGAATTTGGTAAGGTATGTAAAAGAAGAAAATTGAAAGTGAATATAGGAAAGAGTAAGGTGATGAGGATAACAAAAAGATTAGGTGACGAAAGATTGGATATCAGATTGGAGGGAGAAAGTATGGAGGAGGTGAATGTATTCAGATATTTGGGAGTGGACATGTCAGCAGATGGGTCTATGAAGGATGAGGTGAACCATAGAATTGATGAGGGGAAAAGGGTAAGTGGTGCACTTCGGAGTCTGTGGAGACAAAGAACTTTGTCCATGGAAGTAAAGAGGGGAATGTATGAGAGTATAGTTATACCAACACTCTTATATGGGTGTGAAGCATGGGTGATGAATGTCGCAACGAGGAGAAGGCTGGAGGCAGTGGAGATGTCATGTCAATGTGTGGTGTGAATATATTGCAGAGAATTCGGAGTTTGGAAATTAGGAGGAGGTGCGGGATTACCAAAACTATTATCCAGAGGGCTGAGGAGGGGTTGTTGAGGTGGTTCGGACATGTAGAGAGAATGGAACGAAATAGAATGACCTCGAGAGTGTATAAATCTGTAGTGGAGGGAAGGCGGGGTAGGGGTCGCCCTAGGAAAGGTTGGAGGGAAGGGGTAAAAGAGGTTTTGGGTGCGAGGGGCTTGGATTTCCAGCAAGCATGTGTGTGCGTATTTGATAGGAGTGAATGGAGACAAATGGTTTTTAATACTTGACGTGCTGTTGGAGTGTGAGCAAAGTAACATTTATGAAGGGATTCAGGGAAACCAGCAGGCCGGACTTGAGTCTTGGAGATGGGAAGTACAGTGTCTGCACTCTGAAGGAGGGGTGTTAATATTGCAGTTTTATAACTGTAGTGTAAAGCACCCCTCTGGCAAGACAGTGATGGAGTGAATGATGATGAAAGTTTTTCTTTTTCGGGCCACCATGCCTTAGTGGGAATCGGCCGATGTGTTAATAAAAAAAAAAAATAATTACAGTGGACCCCCAGTGTTCATAATTTATTCGTTCCAGAATGCTGTTCAAGTGCCGTTACCAAACGAATTTGTTCCCATAAGGAATAATGTAAATTAGACTAGTCCTTTTAGACCCCCAAATATACTTACAAAAGCACTTACAAAAATACACTTATATAACTGTTCGAGTTTGGAGCATTACGAAAACCGGGGGTCCACTGTATTACAATACTGCATAAGAGTAAATCTTCTATTGTTTTGTATGAATAAAAATTATTTGTGTAAACAAAAAATAAAAATGGAATATATGTGTAAAGCCTGGGAATGTAATTAATGAACAGAGGAAATGTTATTTTAGTGTCAGTAATGTCTACATTGTTTATTCTGAACCCTATTTTGAAACTGGAATACAGTATGGCCCCGCTTTTCGGCATTTCACCTTTCGGCGTTCCGTTTATACGGCGAGTTCAAATTATGACCAAAACTTTTGTATACGGCGAGCGGTCTTTCAGATACGGCGTGCGCCACCCGGTTTATTTACATTTTCCGTGAGCACATCTCTCTATTATGTAATAATCACTCTTGGGCACATTAAATGTCCAATTTTACGTCAATATAGACATTTTCATTAATCCATCTATGACATTTTCTTCAAAATTATACAGTGGACCCCCGAGTATCGTAATTAATCCGTTCCAGGAGCTAGTACTTAACACAAAGTTTTCGAAATTCGAACCATTATTTCCCATAAGAAATAATGTAAATACAATTAATCGTTCCACAAAAAAATATTCACATATAAAATAATTAAAAACAATATATATATATACATTTACTTACCTTTATTGAAGAGTTGCAGGCATCTGGAAGATAGAGTAATGAGTAATGAAGGTCCTCTTGGGCATTTTCTTCCAAAACCGGCCTGTTTCATCACAATTAAACACTTGTTGGGGGAGGAATTCTTCAGCCTATACGAAGGGAAATCCCCACTCCCTGCATGCCTGCTACACTCCCTACATGCCTGCTACACTCCCTGCATGCCTGCTACACTCCCTGCATGCCTGCTACACTCCCTGCATGCCTGCTACACTCCCTGCATGCCTGCTACACTCCCTGCATGCCTGCTACACTCCCTGCATGCCTGCTACACTCCCTGCATGCCTACTACACTCCCTGCATGCCTGCTACACTCCCTGCATGAATGCTACACTCCCTGCATGAATGCTACACTCCCTGCATGCCTGCTACACTCCTTGCATGCCTGCTACACTCCCTGCATCAATGCTAAACTCCCTGCATCAATGCTAAACTCCCTGCATCAATGCTAAACTCCCTGTATGCCTGCTACACTCCCTGCATGCCTGCTACACTCCCTGCATGCCTGCTACACTCCCTGCATGCCTGCTACACTTCCTGCATGAATGCTACACTCCCTGCATGAATGCTAAACTCCCTGCATGCCTGCTACACTCCCTGCATGAATGCTACACTCCCTACATGAATGCTACCACAGGGGTGCCACTAGGAAGCTTCTTTGGACCCATGGTGACTTATTTCACAGTGACAATCACTAAAGCACCAAAAAAAACACCAAATGTAGTGTGAATGTTTAAATTAGCGCGCTAGGTAATGTTCTCTCAATGGTAAACAACGCTTCACTGGCGGCGTCCTGCGTCCCGCGCAGGCACGGAGCAGGCGGACAGGTCTAATACGTTACGAAACACGAGCGGTTTTACGATTCTCGAAGTCGTAAAAAGCTTACGAAACACGATGTTTACGAAGTAAGAACCTTTTGAAACTCGGGGGTCCACTGAATAAGAAACATGTTACATAGCATATAAACATGCTGTTTATATGCTATGTAGGAGTGGTTGCCGGGCGGAGGAAAAACATTACGTAATACTAATAATAATCACTCTTGGGCATATTAAATGTCTTATTTTACGTTAATATAGACTTTTTCATTAACCCTTTGGGGGTCCAAGGGGTCTCTCTGAAACTCGTTCTCAGGGTCCACGAATTTAAAAAAAAAAAAAAAAAAATTCTTATGGAATGATAGAGAATCTTTTTCCGATCATAACGCCACAAGAATTATGAAATTTGATCGAAAACTAATGGAATTATGCTTTCGCAAAGTTAGCGGTAGCCATGACACTTACGCATAGGCGATTTCGCCCACTTTGAGCCCTATTTTCGGCACATTCCAATGTTTCAGTCTACTAAAATTATAGCTATTTCACTAGAACTCCATTTCTTCTATCGATTGAGTACAAGAAACTGCCTATTTACCAATTTCAACTACCCAAAATAGTGGTCAGAAAATGGCAATTTGGCCAATTTCACACAAATTTCAAACGATGCCAATTTCAAAATAGGGTCCATAGTAAACAAGGCAGACATTCCTGGCACTAAAATAACATCTTCTCTGTTCATTAGTCACGTCTCCAGGCCCCTCTTGCATTACTTTTGCTTTCCATTTTGAATTTTTATTCTCACAAAAAAATAGAAGATTTACTGTTATGTATACAAATGCATCACTGTAAAAATGGTATATATAATATCAGAGCACTTGTGTATGAATATTTGACTCGCCAGTTGATGTGTATTGGACGCATGGTGTGATTTGTTTACTCTTGAACATCGTCAAAAATCAAACATTTTCGCTACTTTGAGCTCAATTTCAAGGTACTTGTTATTATCAAACAATCAAAATCATCTCCATTTCTGTAATATATATTCCATTCTATCAAATGAGACCAAGAAAACGAGAATACAACAATAAATACCATACGAAAATAGACTGCAAAGTCGCTGTTTTAAACCAAAAACACGGTCAGAGTATATCCACTAATATAAGTTACCAAGCCAAACTGCGATTGTGTTTATTACCAAAATCTACAATCCGACCCACGCACGACAAATTGGTGCCAGCGGTGGTCGCGTGAATTTGATATTTACGCACTGCACCACACATTATGCACTGTGTGGTGCAGGAATTTTTTTATACTGCGCACACTGACCGCACAGACCCATTCTATCACATCTAGGCCTAACAGCCTGTTTCTGCTTGTGTACGGTTCGTATTTCTAACGGCTGCACCACGGCTGTTCACGTGATTTCCAACCTCTGCCCATGTGATCTGGCATTAGCCAATCATAGGCCTGCCTTTTGAATGCCCCAGTGCCGTGCGGGCCCTCCAGCAGTACCATCCGAGTAGTCTCCTTTACTGGTGGAATGGACTGATCCGGTGAAGTGGCTGGATCCTCCCCGGTTGCAATAGCACCGACCCACTGGTCAGGTGACACTTGATTTGAGGGCGCTAGAATTTAGGCGTACTAGTACGTCAATAACCACAGGCGTAAAACGTACTTGTACGACCATAACCCCGAAAGGGTTAATCCATCTATGATATTTTCTTCAAAATTATATAAGAAACACGTTACAAAGCATATAAACATGATGTTTATGTGCTATGGTGTTGCCGGGCAGAGGGAAAACATTACGTAATACAGTGGTCCCTTGGTTTTCGTGCATCTCCAAACTCGAACATTTATGTAAGTATATTTTCGTAAGTGCTGTTGCAAGTGTATTTTTGGGGGTCTGAAATAGACTAAACTACGTGACATTATTTCTTAAGGAAGTAAATTCGTTCGGTAATGGCACTTGAGCAGCATTCTGGAACGAATTTTCGGCGAAAACCGAGGGACCACTGTACTAATAATAATCACTCTTGGGCACATTAAATGTCTTATTTTACGTTAATATAGACATTTTCATTAATTCATCTATGATATTTTCTTCAAAATTATTTAAAAAACACATTACATAGCATATAAACATGATACATACACCCACAGAATAAAAATTGACAAATATGAGATTTGTTTATCAAGGGACTTTGTAGGAGTGTCGGAAGAATTACGTTTTCTCTAGTCAAACACTGAGGGATAACTGTAGAAATATATTCCTTTCATATGCCTTCACTCTATATATAGCTATTCATGACTCTTGTGGGTTTAGCGCTTCTTTTTTATTATGATAATAATAATAATAATAGTGACAGCTGGGAGGGACTTATTCTCAGCTGTCGTATCTGAGCGCCTCTGCAAAGACAGTGATTATGTATGAGTGTGGTGAAAGTGTTGAATGATGATGAAAGTATTTTCTTTTTGGGGATTTTCTTTCTTTTTGGGTTACCCTGCCTCGGTGGGAGACGGCCAACTTGTTGAAAAAAAAAAAAAAATAATAATAATACATATACTATCATTAACTCTAAAAATAGTGTGTTGCATGAGAATGGGAGTGTTGCTGTTTGTTTATTCTGTTATAACTTGTACACAATATATGAGTACAGTGGTACCTCTACTTACGAGCAAAATTCGTTCCAGACGGCTATTCAAGTGCCGATACCGAAGGAATTTTTTTCCAAAAGAAATAGTAATGAAAATTAGATTAATCTATTTCAGACCCCCAAAAATACACTTATAAAAGCACCTACAAAAATACACTTACATAATTGTTCGAGTTGGGTGCTGCTCGTAAGTAGAGGTACCACTGTACAGTGGACCCCCGGCTAACGAACAAAATTCATTCCAGAAGCCTGCTCAAGTGCCATTACCGAATGAATTTACTTCCTTAAGGAATAATGTCACGTAGGTTAGTCTATTTCAGACCCCCCAAAAATACACTTCCACAAGCACTTACAATATTATATTTACACTAATTGTACGATTTCCAGGGTGTTCGTTAGCCGGGGGTCCACTGTGTTTGTTTTGTGAGGTATGTAATTATTATTATAATAAAAAAAATATTTTGAGGTAAAAAGTTTCACAGACTCTCACAAACGTATGTGAAAGAACTAAAAGTGGACACGTATTAATTGCATTCATTTCGCCTGACCGAGTGATCGCCCACTACCTGTTCATTTTTTTTTTACCTTGTCTGAACTCCATATCTCGTTCTCTCTCTCGTTTACTCTTTCGTTAACTAGTTGGCTCTCATTGACTATGGCGTCTAAGCTTAGTTGCGATAAAAAGAGGAGTCGTAAGCCTCTTACTTTAAGTGCCAAGTTAGAAATGATTAAACTGAGTGAACTGACTTTTGGGTTATCGTACGTTCTCTTCGCATATTCTGCTATGTATGATAATCTATGTACAGTGGACCCTCGCTATTCGAACACTCCAAAACTCACCCTTTTATGTAAGTTTATTATTGTAGGTGCTTTAATAAGTGTATTTTTGGGGGTCTGAAATGGACTAATCTAATTACATCATTCCTTATGGGAATAAATTCGTTTGGTAACAGCACTTGAACAGCATTCTGGAATGAGGGTGAGTTTTGATGAAATTAAGACACATGTGCGACATCTGGGTGTCTTTATTGTAAACGTTTCGCCATCCAGTGGCTTTATCAACACAAATTTTAGGATATTGTTTGAAGACAGTAGAACTATATACAAAACATGAGGTAATCAGTCCCTTGCCCTTGGAGTGGTGTGAACAGCACCGAAGTCGTGGAGCATGTGGAGCAGAGGCAAGGAGGCTGGCGCTTATATACTAACGTCAGGTGGAAAGGGACGTGTAGCAGATGAGGGGATAGTCACTGGTAGGCGGGACTCCCCAGTGGGAGTAGGTCATACCCAAAGAGATGGGTTAGTTGTAGTAGAAATTGTCGTTGCCGTGAAGGTTATGTACAGGTCCTCAGATTCAAGATTACATGATGTTGCAGTGTCTGACAAGTTGTACAAGAATGGTATACAATACCGACAAGATGAAATTAAGTATATAGTTCTACTGTCTTCAAACAATGTCCTAGAATTTGTATTGATAAAGCCACTGGATGGCGAAACGTTTACAATAAAGACACCCAGATGTTGCACATGTGTCTTAATTTCATCTTGTCGGTATTGTATACCATTCTTGTACAACTTATCAGACACTGCAACATCATGGAATCTTGATTCTGAGGACCTGTACATAACCTTCATGTCACCGACAACTACTACTACGTACAACTAACCCATCTCTTTGGATATGACCTACTCCCACTGGGGAATCCCGCCTACCAGTGACCATGCCCTCGTCTGCTACACGTCCCTTTCCACCTGACGTTAGTATATAAGAGCCAGCCTCTTGCCCCTGCTCCACAAACTCCACGACTTCGGTGCTGTTCACACCACTCCAAGGCAGAGGGACTGATTACCTCATCTTTTGTATATAGTTCTACTGTCTTCAAACAATGTCCTAGAATTTGTATTGATAAAGCCACTGGATGGCAAAACATTTACAATAAAGACACCCAGATGTCGCACATGTGTCTTAATTTCATCTTGTCGGTATTGTATACCATTCTTGTACAGGGTGAGTTTTGGAGTGTTCGAATAGCGAGGGTCCACTGTAACTGTATTTGTGTATACCTGAATAAACTTACTAACAAGGTATATGTTGATCACTGAGATAGCCATCAAATACAGTTATATATAGCAGCACATGTGTAGAGAACCCAGGATAACCCAAGAGTGTCAGCTAAAACACTTGCTAGGAGCTAATGCTGCTGGGGATTGCAAGTTAAAATCTATAATAATTTATCACTCAGAGAATCCTAGGGCCCTAAAGAACTATGCAAAAGGTAGCCTCTCTGTTTATTGTAAATCCAATTCAAAAGCTTGAATGACTACTGATCTTTTCATAAATTGGTTCACAGACTATTTTAAGCCTACAGTTGAGGCTTACTGCAAGGAAAAGAAAATTCCTTTTAATGTTTTACTTGTTTTAGACAATACCCTGCCACTCACCTCTCACACATCAATGTTAATACTTTAAGGTAAGTAATAAGTGTACTCTTATTTTTTATTAACACATCGGCCGATTCCCACCAAGGCAGGGTGGCCCAAAAAAGTAAAACTTTCACCATCATTCACTCCATCACTGTCTTGCCAGAGGGGTGCTTTACAATACAGTTATAAAACTGGAACATTAACACCCCCTGCCTAGTGTTATTGCTAACTTAATACAGTGGTACCTCCAGTTACGATATTTTTTCGTTTGAGAATGCTGTTCAAGTGCCATTACCAAACGAATTTATCCCCATAAGGAATAATGTAAAATAGACTAGTCCTTTTACACCCCCAAAAATATACTTACAAAAGCATTTAAAAAAATAAACTTACATAAAAGGGGCGATTTTGGGGACCATCGTAACTCGAGGTACCACTGTATAAGTTAGTGTAAGCTTGTTGTCTGGCATTTATATGCATTTAGAAGTGGAAAAAAATGGCATTCTGCTTTTCGGCGATGTCTGCTTTAAGGCACTAGCCTGGAACCTAACCTGCATATAAGTGGGGCCCTACTGTACAGTGGACCCCCGGAAATCGAACAGCTCCCTACTCGAACTATTATGTAAGTGTATTTTTGTAAGTGCTTTTGTAAGTGTATTTTTGGGGGTCTGAAACGGACTAATCTAATTTACATTAGTCCTTATGGGAACAAATTCATTTGGTAACGGCACTAGAACAGCATTCTGGATTATTATTATTATTATAATCATGGGGGAGCGCTAAACCCATAGGATTATACAGCGCATGAGGGAGATGGAAGGCATTCAGGCTCAATTCAGGGAACCGGAGCACAGATCCAATTCCCTAGATCAAGAGCCCCTCACCAGCGTCAAGGAACCTTCCTTGACGGAAATCGAACATAATTCATTCTGGAACGAATTATGTTCGATTTCCGGGGGTCCACTGTACTGTATTTTGAAATTTGTATGATATTGTATGATATTTTTTTTTTTTTTTATTTATTTTTTTATTAACACATCGGCCGATTCCCACCAAGGCAGGGTGGCCCGAAAAAGAAAAACTTTCATCATCATTCACTCCATCACTGTCTTGCCAGAAGGGTGCTTTACACTACAGTTATAAAACTGCAACATTAACACCCCTCCTTCAGAGTGCCGGCACTGTACTTCCCATCTCCAGAACTCAAGTCCGGCCTGCCGGTTTCCTGAATCCCTTCATAAATGTTACTTTGCTCACACTCCAACAGCACGTCAAGTATTAAAACCATATGCCTCCATTCACTCCTATCAAATACGCTCACACATGCTTGCTGGAAGTCCAAGCCCTCGCACACAAAACTTCCTTTACCCCTCCCTCCAACCTTTCCTAGGCCGACCCCTACCCCGCCTTCCCTCCACTACAGATTTATACACTCTGAAGTCACTCTGTCTCGTTCCATTCTCTCTACATGTCCAAACCACCTCAACAACCCCTCCTCAGCTCTCTGAACAATCGTTTTGGTAATCCCGCACCTCCTCCTAATTTCCAAACTCCGAATTCTCTGCATTATATTCACACCACACATTGACCTCAGACATGACATCTCCACTGCCTCCAGCCTTCTCCTCGTTGCAACATTCATCACCCATGCTTCACACCCATATAAGAGCGTTGGTATAACTATACTCTCATACATTCCCCTCTTTACTTCCATGGACAAGGTTCTTTGTCTCCACAGACTCCCAAGTGCTCCACTCACCCTTTTCCCTCATCAATTCTATGATTCACCTCATCCTTCATAGACCCATCCGCCGACATGTCCACTCCCAAATATGTGAATACATTCACCTCCTCCATACTCTCTCCCTCCAATCTGATATCCAATCTTTCGTCACCTATTCTTTTTGTTATCCTCATCACCTTACTCTTTCCTATATTCACTTTCAATTTTCTTCTTTTACACACCCTACCAAATTCATCCACCAACCTCTGCAGCTTCTCTTCAGAATCTCCCAAAAGCACAGTGTCATCAGCAAAAAGCAACTGTGACAACTCCCACTTTGTATTTGCTTCTTTATCTTTTAGCCCAACACCTCTTGCCAATATTTTTTGTGTGAATAAAAATTCAAAATGTAAAGCAAGCATAATATAAGAGGGGCCTGGAGATGTGACTAATGAACAGACAAAATGTTATTTTAGTGCTAGGAATGTTTGCATTGTTTATTCTGGACCCAATTTTGAAATTGGCCTTTCTTGAATTTTGTATGAAATTAGCCAAATTACCAATTTCTGATCACTTTATTGGGTAGTTAAAATAGGAAAGTGGGAGGTTTCTTGTACTCAATCGATAGAACAAAAGGAGTGCTAGCAAAATAGCTATGAATATAGTTGACTGGAACAATGGAACTGGCCCAAAATAGGGCTCAAAGTGGGCAAAATCGCCGATGCGTAAATATCACCTAGACCACTAACTTCACAAGAGTGTAATTCCGTATGTTTTCCATCAAATTTCATATTTTTGGTTTCATTACCATTGGGAAAATATTCTCTATCATTTCAAAACGTGAAAGGGTTAATAACCAACTTGCTGGACACAAATTGTCCATATCAATTACCAACTACTGCCTCATACAATGATCATCCAGGCATAACCATCAAACAAAACGCACACAACACGTAGTGTGGGGAGCATCAGCATCACCTCTATCAGCGAGTGTGAGCAATGACCAGATCCTGATGGGCCAGGAGCTGAGACCTAACCCTGCAGCCACACACAGTACAGACGAGTACATATACGTATACACACACATTTCCTTCAGAAGCAACAATATTTCGCTGGAGTTTTAACATGACAATTGACGTGATACACCTCACTCCAGGTACTAAAACACTGGTTACAATAAAGACTGGTCACTATATCATGTTAATATTCACAAAACTAATACAGTGGACCCCCGGTTTTCGCGATTTTTTTGTTCCAGAATGCTGTTCAAGTGCCATTACCAAATGAATTTATTCCCATAAGGAATAATGTAAAGTAGACTAGTCCATTTAGACCCCCAAAAATACACTTACAAAAGCATTTAAAAAAATACACTTACATAAAAGGGCGAGTTTGGAGCAGGACGAACACCGGGGGTCCACTGTACAAGAAAATTACAAAACACAAGAAAATTATAATTTTTCATGCAAAAATGAATGTTACATAATGTCTCCAATTTAGCAAAAAGTCTCACCTGACGATTATGAAGAGTTCGCTCTCCAGCTTCCTCGCTCCCAGGCAACGACAACTCAGGAACTAACACTAGTGAATTTGAAGTCTCAGCCTTCCGCACCTGACATAACACTCATGTTCAAAATCTCGTTCTCATAAAAAAATATGAATCAAACAAATGGCTAAAAAAGATCTTAGGGGTTCTGGTTAGCAGTAATCTAAAACTAGACAACAGTACATCAGTGTTTGCAAAAAAGCTAATAGAATTCTTGGCTAAATATAAAGAAGTATAAATAGTAGAAGTCCTGAAGTTATACTTAATATACCCTTGGTAAGGCCTCATTATGAATATGCTTATAGGTATGGTCTCTATATTACAGAATAGACATAAATGTAGTGCAAAATAAGCAAAGAAGGATGACAAAGTTGATCACACGTATCAGAAATCTTTCCTACGAAGACAGGATGAAGGCGCTGCATTTGCTCTCTCTGGAGAGGCACAGAATTAGAGGAGTATAAATGAAGTGTACAAATAGAAAACAACAATAAATAAAAATTATATGAATACAGTACTGAAAATATCTAACTGAGACTGAACTTGCAGTAATGGGTTCAAGTTGGACAAATTTAGATTTAGAAAGGTCAGGTTTGGTAGAGAGTTGTGGCTGGGT
Organism: Cherax destructor; assembly: GCA_009830355.1. NCBI lineage: Eukaryota > Metazoa > Arthropoda > Malacostraca > Decapoda > Parastacidae > Cherax > Cherax destructor. Next base: position 13,730 of record WNWK01018314.1, on the reverse strand, counting down.
GGAACAAACTACCGAGTAGCATCACTGCTGCCATGAGTCCGAGTGGGTGTGAGATAGACAGGCCTAGAATAGGCCAGTAGGTATGTTGCAGTGCTCCATTAATGTTAAAGAGGTGCAAAAGGGCTATGTGAAGAATGACTATGACTATGTGAAGAATGGGTATAATTGAAACCTCTGTATTAGCGAGGTGCTGTAAAGCGGGACTTGCCTGCACACACTTAACAGAGTTTAGTTGGGGGGCTCAGAGAACTATACTGCAAAGTTTCTTAAAAACAACATTTACCTTATATAATACTAAACATGAAACATGGGCTAGTAACCCCTTCTCCTGTATATATTACTAAATGTAAAAGGATAAACTTTCGTTTTTCCTTTTGGGCCACCCTGCCTCGGTGGGAAACGGCCGACATGTTGAAAGAAGAAAAAAGAATACTAAACATACCGAAAACCAAATACAGTGGACCCTCGGTTAACGAAAAAAATTCATTGCAGAAGCCTTCTCAAGTGCCATTACCGAACGAATTTACGTCCTTAAGAAATAATGTCATGTAGGTTAGTCTATTTCAGACCCCCAAAAATACACTTCCACAAGAACTTACAAAATTATACTTACATAATTGCACGATTTCCGGGGTATTCGTTAACCGAGGGTCCACTGTAAATTAAACTGAAATCTTTTAAACACATACTGGCAAGTGACTAATTATTCAAAACTCTATATGTGAGTAAAAAGGAAAACCTTTAAAGGTGGGTTCCTTGAATGTAGGTGAGTGTAGCAGGGATATGAAGAATATCATTGTGATTACAAAGGAAAAGAAGCTGGATGTCCCAGCTCTAAGTATAACAAAGCTAAAATGGGTATAAAAGATTTCAGTGGGAAGTGTATGTGGAATTATGTCAGGTGTATCTGAGAATCAGAGCTAAGCAAAAAGTGATATTAGAAAATAAATCAGGGGAAGAAACAGAGGGAATATAAATGTATAAATTCAAGAATTATGTGAATTAAGATAAGGGTGGGATGTGAGAAGTGGGTGATAGTGAGTATAATGCATCTGAGAAAGAGAGGAGTTTAGAGGAGAGAGATTTTGAGAGATGTTAAGCGAGTGTTCAGGAAGTTTTGAACCAAGCGAGAAAATTTTGTAGGGGACCTAAGTTCTGAAGTGAGAGAAACTGTTATTGAGGCTATATCAGGAAAGTTTGGAGTGTCCCGTGTAAATATTGATGGGGGCTTCTAACTGAGCTATGTACAGAAAGAAGTTTAGTAATAGGTAATACATATTATAAGAAAATGAGGTAAATAAGCACACAGGATACAATATAGCAGTTTGTTTAATTATGTATTAGAAGATAAAATGTTCATTGATAGATTTCTAAATGCTCATGTTTTCAGAGGGCCAAATGACAATAAGAAAAAGTTATAATGTGATTAATAAGTTGAGAAAGCCTAGGGAATGGATGCATTTGATAGTTAAAAACAAAAAAGGGATATTATTAGATGGGGAGTAGGAGATACAGTGGTACCCCGACTTACGATATTTTTTCATTCCAGAATGCTGTTCAAGTGCCATTACCAAACGAATTTATCTCCATAAGAAATGATGTAAAATAGACTAGTCCTTTTAGACCCCCAAAATTACACTTACAAAAGCATTTAAAAAAATAAACTTACATAAAAGGGTGTGTTTGGGGACCATCGTAAGTCGGGGTACCACTGTATAGGGAAAATGGAGGGAATATTTTCACAAACTGTTAAAAGGATGAAGAGAGGAAATCTGTGATTTCATGCATTGACCAGGGAAGTATATCATTTAGGAGTGAGGAAGAGGCAGATATGAGTGTGAGGAAGGTACATGTGGCGGTGGGTAAAATGAAAGGGGGGAAATCTGCTGGGTTTGATGGGATCAAGACAGAAATGTTAAAAGCAGGTGGGGATATAGCTTTGGAGTGATTGGTGCATCTATTTAATAAATGCATGAAAGAGGGGAAGGTCCCTAGGGATTGTCAGAGAGCATGTATAGTTCCTTTGTTAACCCTTTGGGGGTCGACAGGCCTTCTCGGAAATGTTCTAAGGGTCGAAAATTTAAAAAAAAAAAAATAATAATTTTTTCTTATGAAATGATAGAGAATCTTTTTCCAATCATACGACACCAAAAGTATGAAATTTGAATGAAAACTTACGGAATTATGCTCTCGCAAAGTTATTGGTCTCGAAGATGTTTATGCATCGGCGATTTCACCCACTTTGAGCCCTATTTTTGGCCAATTCCAATATTCCAGTCAAGTAAAATCGTAGCTATTTTGCAAAATAGTGGTCAGAAAATGACAATTTGACCAATTTCACACAAATTTCAAACGATGCCAATTTCAAAATAGGGTCCAGAATAAACAAGGCAGACATTCCTGGCACTAAAATAACATCATCTCTGTTCATTAGTCACATCTCCAGGCCCTTCTTACATTACTTTTGCTTTCCATTTTGAATTTTTATTCTCACAAAAAATAGATGATTTACTGTTATGTATACAACTGCATCATTGTAAAAATGGTATAAATAATATCAGCGCACTTGTGCAAGAATATTAGACTCGCCAGTTGATGTGTATTGAATGCAAGGTGTGATTTGTTTACTCTTGAACATCGGCAAAAATCGAACATTTTCGCTATGTTGAGCTCAATTTCAAGGTACTTGTCATTGTCAAACCAATCAAAATCATCTCTATTTCTGTAATATATCTTCAATTCTATCAAATGAGACAAAGAAAACGAGAATACATCAATAAATACCATACGAAAATAGACTGCAAAGTCGCTGTTTAAAACGAAAAAACAGTCAGTTTTTTTTTCTCATTAAGCAGTGTGTGCTGCAGGATTTTTTTTATACTGCACACACTGACCACACAGACCCATTCTTTCATATGTAGGCCTACCAGCCGTTTCCCGCTTAACCCTTTGACTGTTTCGGTTGTATATATACGTCTTACGAGCCAATGTTTCGGATGTATTAAAACACATAAATTCTAGTGGCCTCAAATCAAGCAAGAGAAAGCTGGTAGGCATACATGTGAGAGAATGGGTGTGTGTGGTCAGTGTGCGCAGTATAAAAAAAATTGGGCAGCAAGTGGTGCATTGCGGGAACACCATTTCAGTAGTCCTTGTTCAGCATCCCTAGCGGTAAGAATTGACTGACTCCTTGGCGCATCTGGGACTGTTCTCTTCCTCAATGATAGCTCTAATACAGATGGAAGTGTCTCTGAAGATAAATTTCATGGTTTTGAGGAGTTTGTGACCGAAAGAAATGCCCAGGATACCAGAAGGAAGGAAGGAAGGAAGAAAGAAAGAAAGGAAGGAAGCGATGAGAGGAAGGAAGGAAGGAAAGAAGAGATGAGAGGAAGGAAGGAAGGAAAGAAGAGATGAGAGGAAGGAAGGAAGGAAAGAGGAAGGAAGGAAGGAAAGAAGAAGGAAGCAGGAAAGGAAGAAGGAAGAAATTAAGAAAGAAAGAAAGAGAGAAAGGAAGGAAGGAAGAGATGAGAGGAAGGAAGGAACAAAAGAAGTAAGAAAGGAAGGAATGAAGGAAGGCAGGAAGGAAGAGATGAGAGGAAGGAAGGAAGGAAATACAGTGGTACCCCGACTTACGATGGTCCCCAAACTCACCCTTTTATGTAAGTTTATTTTTTTAAATGCTTTTGTAAGTGTAATTTTGGGGGTCTAAAAGGACTAGTCTATTTTACATCATTTCTTATGGAGATAAATTCGTTTGGTAATGGCACTTGAACAGCATTCTGGAATGAAAAAATATCGTAAGTCGGGGTACCACTGTATGTAAGAAAGGAAGGCAGAAAGAAAGGAAGGAATGAAGGAAGAAAGAAAGCTAGGAAGGTAGGTATGAAGGAAAGGAAGGAGGTTGTGGGGAAGAAGACATGGGTCCCCTTTTGTGTTGACAGGTTGACAAGCAGTGTGGGAGTGGTGAGTAATGGTATAATATGTCATTTTGACAGCTGCCTTACCCTGACTCAGCAAATTTAGATGTCCACACACACACACACACACACACACATATCTTGGAGCTTTGAAGTGCTAATTGCAGTTGATGGAAAGTGTCCAGTCATTATATATGTGTATATATATATATATTATAGAACAATAGTAATAAACAATTTTTTTTATTGTTGGTTGGTGTTAACAAGTTTTGTAAACAATATAATGATACTAATGTTTGTGCAATTATTGTGTTGCATACAACGAGTGTATATACAGTGGACCCTCGGTTTTCGCCGAAAATTCTTTCCAGAATGCTGTTTGAGTGCAGTTACCGAACGAATTTGTTCCCATAAGGATAAATGTAAGTTGGATTAGATATTTCAGACCCCCAAAACTACACTTACAGAAGCAATTACGAAAATACACTTACATAATTGTTCGAGTTTGGAGATGAACAAAAACCGAGGGTCCACTGTATATACATTGCACCTTACTTTGGTCTCACAGGCCACATAAGTTACGTAAAAAAAAAAAAATAGTGGAAAAAAACAACGAAAGGAAGTAAACCAAAGTTTACCGGGTGAGCGGCATTCACCGCTGTTGCCATACGCGGCTCATTTTTTGCCAACTTTACGCCTCTATATCTCGGTAAGTACTGATCACAAATTTTTTGGGGGGGGATTTAAACAATCAAAAAAATAATCTTAACATTTTGATAAGAAAAAATAATTTTTTTTTTAAATATTTAACGTGTGAGGGAAAAGTAGTCTAATTATGGGTTAAGGTTGTTAGTCTGCCGGCGGTCATTCACGGGTTCAGCCGGTGCTACCCTCTTGCGGGCCGAATCAGAACCCCCCACCCTTTTCTGGTGGTAGTTACCTTACCTGGTGACAGTGAAACTGTGGAGAGACACTACACCTCCACTCTTCTCCTGAACAGGTAAGGTGCTCTACCAAGGGTATTTTAATTGTGGTTAATTTAAGGTTACCAGTAATTTCTACCATCTTAAAGTAAACATGTTATCCTTTTTCTTTCTTACATGTTATGTTTACTTACTTGTGGTAACTATTTTTTATTTTCTCTTTATCAGCTCTGCTGCTGGCCTGGTCAGCTGGTACAGAAGCCAGTTTTGAAGGAGCTAGATATACGTCTCTCTGACTTGGGTTTTGTCTACTCTTCCGCTTCAAAATCTTACGTACCTCGACCAAGTGGCATACGAGAATTCTTAACTACCCAGGATAACCATCCATCATCTCGTCTACATCAGAGACTCAACCTGGGCATATATTCTCCTACTCTCCATCCTGCCAGAACCACAAAGGCCTATTTTTTTATATATTTTATTAAAAACTTAAAATTCTTAGTTTATTTCATATCCAAGAGTCTTTATTTGTTTTTATTATTTTTTCCATTATTATTTGTTCAGGTGGAAGGCGTTCCCCTGACAAGCGACATGAAATGACAGTTTCAGAAAGGGGTCTCCGACAGTCAAAGGGTTAATTTGAGGCTGCTAGAATTTACGCGTACTAGTACGGCACCGACCCCTGCTCGTAAAACGTACTAGTACAGCACCGACCCTGAAAGGGTTAAATGCAAAGGGGACACAAGAGAGTATAACAATTATAGAGAAATAAGCCTGTTAGGTATGCCTAACAAGCTTATTTGTGGTAGGTAGAGTTATTTTTTAAAGAATTAAGAGTAAGACAGAGAGAAGGATCACAGATGAACAAGGAGGCTTTAGGAAGGGTAGCAGATGTGTAGACCAAGTGTTTACAGTGAAGCATAAAAGTGAACAGTATTTAGATAAGGTTGAAGAAGTTTTTATTGCATTTATGGATTTGCAAAAGACATATAGGGTAGGTAGGTAGTAGGAGGTATTACCATCCTGCAAAATGCATGTGAAACATAAACCTGTAATTGCTTTACACAATGGTTGGATTGATGGTATACATTTTTATTTTTTATAAATAACTGTAAACATTCTTTTCTCCTTACTGTCAAGTTCTTTATTACCAACTATTTACCATTTAATTTTATATCAGCTACCATAAATTCATTTTAGTTTTAACCCTTTGAGGGTCCAAGCCATAGTTCTATGCCTTGTCCACAGGGTCCGAGAATTTTAAAAAAAAAAATGTTGTTATTTTTTCTTATGAAATGGTAGATACTTTTTCTGAAGGTAATATAACAAAAAGTACGAAATTTGATGGAAAATTGACAAAATTACACTATTGCAAATTTTACTGAGTCAGCTATATTTACACATCGGTGATTTTCCCCATTTTCACTCCTATTTTAGATTTTGCCCACTTTGACTCCTATTTTAGGCCAATTACATTATTCCAGTCAACCAAATTCTTAGCTATTTCACTAGTATTACTTCTTTTTTATCGACTGAGCACAAGAAACTGCCCAACAAACTATTTCAGCTACCCAATAAAGTGATCAGAAATTGGAAATTTGGCCAATTTCACACAGTTCAAAATATTCCAATTTCAAAATAGGGTCCAGAATAAACAATGCAGACATTCCTGGCACTAAAATACCATTTTCTCTGTTTATTAGTTATGTTTCCAGGCTTTACAGATGAATTCCATTTTGATTTTTTATTCACATACAGTGGACCCCAGAAATCGAACATTCTTCATTCCAGAATGCTGTTCAAGTGCTGTTACTAAACGAATTTATTCCCATAAGGAATGATGTAAATTAGATTAGTCCGTTTCAGACCCCCTAAAATACACCTATAAAAGCACCTACAATAATAAACTTACATAAAAGGGCAAGTTGGGAGTGTTCGATTTCCGAGGATCCACTGTAAAGAATTTTTATTCACACCAAAAAATAGCAGATTTACTGTTATGCAATACTGTAATAATTGTATAAATAATATCAGTGCATATGTGAACATATATCAGACCCACCAGTTGACCTGTATTGGACACGTGTTTACTCTTGAACATCAGCAAAAATCAAACATTTCTGCTACTTTGAGCTCAATTTCAAGCTATTTTCCATACTAAAACCAATCAAAATCATCTCTATTTCTGTAATATATCTTCCATTCTATCAAATGAAACCAAGAAACCATGAATGCAACTGTAAAACCATACATACAAAAATATGTACACCGCAAAGTCGTTGTTTTAATCCAAATACACGGTCGCAGTTTTTTCTTATTGTGCACTACATGATGCAGAATTTGTTTATATGGTGCACACTTACCACAGATCCATTCTCTCATATCTAGGCCCAAATTTACCCCTCACAGCTTATCTGAGTGAGCTGAGCTCATGGCATAGAACTACAGCTTGGACCCTGTGGACAAGACACAGAACTACAGCAAGGACCTTCAAAGGGTTAATAGAGAACCATACACATCATTTTTACTGACCACTGTAATCAGTTAATAATAGCATTAGTGCAATAACAAGTCAGTCATGTGCTACTGATACATAATGTATAGTCTTAATAATTCATTATATTTCATAACTGCTTTAGAATTATTATATGTTAACCTAAATGCCTTATGTTGACATCGACCCTGAGATAAATCTATATAATCTAAATCCCAATCAACATTTAACCCTTAAGGGGGGGGGGGGCGAGACTTTTTCATTTTTTTTTATTTTGCTAAAATTTTAATGGGAATTTGTCAGTGCATTAAGCACCATTTGAAGCCTAGATGCTGTGTTTTTAGTGACGTTTTGCCTTACAGTTATACAGAAAAAAAATATTAGTGCCCTATTTGACAGGGCTTAGGGCAAATCCTCTCCTACAAAATTAGTAAGACATACAATGTTCTAATTGAAATCAGATGCAAGACAAAGAGTTAGGTTTTTGAATTACAGAACAGTCGTGAGCTTACTGTCAATAGATTGCATTATAAAAAATGTTGAAATATGTTTTTTTTTTTTTTAATTTTGTTGGGAAACAAAAAATCAGTAACAACAAACCGTAAAACATATCGCAAGCTCTCCCTGTAATTCAATAGAACCATCATTCCTCAATAACCTATGAAAGAATCATGATGCTCTGATAAATACTCTTTGCATGAGAGGATTTATAATGCCAATAACTTATTCCTGAGATATTGATAATTATGGTTGTGTAAAAATCTAGGGAAATGGCATGCCAAACATCAGCACACTATAATCCCCTATCCCCATGGAAAGCCAGAAGGCTACTGAGCTGCTCCCTGCAACTCTCACCCACTACACTCCTCACAGAAGTTGCCATGTAGTGTATTTCAAGTGAAACAATCATAAAAATCGCAATTTTGGGGGTAAAACAAAAACTGCCGAATTACCAACAAGTCCTTTTGCTACCAGCAAAAACAAAAAAATACTTTTTAGAATAAACATACTTAGAAATATGATAGAAAGAAGCCAATTGCATCAACATGTTGCCAGAATTATGCACTATTTTTTAGCAAGAAAACATTTTTTTCCATAATTTTTCAATTTTCCTAATTAATCGAAAAAGGCTCGCCCCCTTCCTTAAACTGTCCAAACGTAGGTCTATGTTCATTCATGCAGTGCTCCAAATATTTTGAAAAAAAAAAAATCGTTTTTTTTTTATTAACCCTTTGACTGTTTCGCAGTATGAAAAAAATCGGGGACCCAGTGGTGCATTGTGGGAGTGCCATGTTTGTAGTCCTTGTTCACCATGCCTGGCAGTAAGAAGTACCTCACTCCCCGGCGAATTGGAGGCCTTCTCTTCCCAAGTGATAGTTCTAACAGCGATGGAAGTGCCAGTGAAAGTGAATTCCATGGTTTTCAAGAGGGTGTGACCGAAAGCAGTGCCCAGGATAACATAATTAGTGATGAAAACCCAGATGACCCACAGCCTTCCACCTCTGGTGCTGGGCCGTCTCATTCACGTTCACCTGTTCCAGAACGAAAGAGGAAACTATTTCCCCGTGTAGAAGACTCTGATGTGAGCAGTGTAAGTGATGATGACAGTGATTTCAAAGCTATTGAAAGCAGTTCTAGTGGCGACAGTGAGGGAGATTATTCTCCAGTGAAGCGGCAGTATGTACAACGCAACATGCGTTCTGGTAGTGTGCCATATGCTATTCCAAGGAAAAGGAGTAAATATCGGAGTACATCTCTTGGCCCTACACCACGAATTGATAGTGAAGATGACGATATTGTTACAATGGGGATGCGTAATGTGCATGGGGCAGGTGGTGGTAGTGGTGGTGTTGGCGGTGGCATGAGTCATGTGCCACCACGAGCGGGCCACGCTGCTAACTCAGCACAACCACCATCAACCACCCCCACACTTCCACAACCTGCACAACCACAACCTGCACAGCCACAACCTGCACAACCACAACCTGCACAACCACAACCACCTGTCAATATCCAGTACGCACCAGCAGACCGCATCTGGGATTGGCAGCAAGGTGACAATTTTGTTCCCAATCCCCATGACTTTGATGAAGCACAAAGTGGAATACGACCATCGTGTACACTTGGGAACAATGCTACTGAACTGGAATGCTTTCAGTTATTCTTCGATGAACCCCTGATGGACATTATTGTCAGGGAAAGCAACACATACTATGAGTACACCATGGCAAACACACTTCTTTCACCAAATTCATGGCTACACCAGTGGAAGGACACAACTGTGGCAGAGATGTACTTGTTCTTTGCCAACAATAATGCTTATGCCACATGTTTATAAGCACACTGTCACCACATACTGGTCGACAGAACGCCTGATTTCAACCCCAGGTTTTAGTGATATTATACCAGTGAATCGTTTTTTGATACTGTTGCGTATGCTTCACTTTTCTGATAAAACCAGGCCTGACAGAAACGACAGGTTATATAAGATCAGGAATGTGTTCATGTACCTGAAACAAAAGTGTTGTATGTATTTTTATCCCTTCAGGAAGCTTGTTATTGATGAGTCTTTGATTTTGTTCAAAGGCAGACTGTCGTTCAAGCAGTATATACCAAGCAAGAGGAAACGTTTTGGTATAAAGTTATTTGTACTGTGTGATTGCAAAAGTGGTCTGGTTCTGGATCTAATTGTGTACACTGGCAGTAATACATTGAGAGATACTATGAAGTTATTGGGTATCTCTGGTGATGTGGTTAGAACAATGATGGAACCATATCTTGGTAAGGGGCATATATTATATACTGATAACTGGTACACGAGCCCTTTACTCAGTGATTTCTTGCGAGTGAACATGACAGACTTGTGTGGCACAGTGCGTGCAAATCGTAAACATATGCCTAGGTTTGACGCTGGCACTCGTAGAGGTGAAGTGCAGGTGTTTGCTGCCAATGATATCATGGCATTTCGGTGGCAAGACAAACGTGATGTCACATTGTTGACATCAGTTCACAGACATGAAATGGTAGACAGTGGAAGACAGAATAGAGAGACCAATGAACCCATTCTAAAACCTGCAGCTGTGATGGACTACAACCTCAATATGCGCTTAGTGGACAAATGTGACATTCAGATTGGGTTTGCTGATTGTGTACGCAAAAGTTATAAGTGGTACATAAAACTCTTTTTCCATCTTCTTGACATTTCCATGCTGAATGCTTATAACATGTACAAGTTGAAGACCAACAACAAACCCAAATATGGTGAATTTTGTTTGTCAGTCATCAGACAAATAATATTCAAGTACCAAGGAGCAACACCTGCAATAGACCAGCGCCCACGAATTATCAACATGCCCTCTCGTATGAGGCCTGGTGATCACTACCCATACAAGTGCCTGCTACTACTCTCAAGAAAAATGCTCAGAAGAGGTGTTTTGTCTGTAAACATTCCACAAAACGCCCACAAACACGCAGAGACACTCGTTTTATGTGTGAGGAGTGTAAAGTACCACTGTGCTTATACCCATGTTTCAAAGAGTTCCACAAGCTGCAGGAGTTCTAGGAAAGTGTTCAGTGAGTGTACATATGTATATATATTATAGAACAATAGTAATGAACATTTTTTGTCGTTGTTTGTTTGTGTAAACAAGTTTTGTAAACAATATAAACATACCATTGTTTGTGAAGTTATTGTGGTGCAAACAACGAGTGTATATATATATACATTGCACCTTACTGTGGTCTCACAGGCCACATAAGTTACATAAAAAAAGAAAATAGTGAAAAAAACAAGAAATCTACGAATGGAAGTAAACAGAAGTTTACCGAGTCAGCGGAATTCGCCGATGTTGCCATACGCAGCTCAAATTGTGCCAACTTTACGCCTCCATATCTCGGTAAGTACTGATAGCAAAAATTTTTTTTTTAGGCTTAAAACAATCAGCAAAATAATCCTAACATTTTGGTAAGAAAAAATAATTTTTTTTTTTCGAATATTTCCCGACATAGAATGACAGTTTCAGAAAGGGGTCTCCGACAGTCAAAGGGTTAAAGAGGGCAATTTTCTGTGTGTTATAAGACCAAAAAAAAAATTTAGGACCAGTACTTACTGAGATATAAGACCGTGAAGTTGGCGCTGGATGCTCACCTAACGGCAACATGGAGTCCTGCCACTTGAAGAAGTGTTGCCGATAACTTTTTTTCTCGTTTTTATTTTAATTTATATAATTTTTATGTTCTGATAATTATAATTTATAATAGTTCTTGTGATTTCATAGCCAACTTTTGTTCTGACACTAATATTAGGTACTGAAATAGCACTCAAATAGTCACAATCTCACTGATAGGTGAATATTTTCACCTGCCTTGGTCATTTACTATTGTCTAGAAATATATACAAAGTATTTATAGGTCTCAGCAATGTTTTAGACATGCTGGAGTATATATCAAACTTCTTGAAGCATGGTGTTTATGACAAGTGTCACTAAACTGCTGACAGGGTAAGCAGTGGAGTGACACTTGATGATAAAGCACTGATGCAGGGAACCCTGGCTTTATCAGTTTTCACTGTTACACACGAACATGTATGTCTATCTGTGTCTGTCTGTCTATCTATCTGTCTGTGTCTAGCTCTGCTTATCTGTCTGCCTGTGTGTCTGTCTTTCTGTCTGCCTGTGTGTCTTGGTCTTTTTGTCTGCCTGTGTGTGTCTCTTTCTGTCTGCTTGTCTTGTAGTGTGAATATTATGCAGAGAATTTGGAGTTTGGAGTTTGGAGATTGGGATGCAGTGCAGGGTTACCAAAAGCATTATTCAGAGATCTGAAAGCAGTTGTTGAGGTGTGTTCAACATTTAGAAAGGACAAAGAAAAATAGGATGAATAGAATGTACGGGGACTTGAACAGAAGTCTTAACACACAGTAGGTCCAATGATGTACCACTCAGCAATGAAGCTGTCAATAGGAATAATTTAGAGACATCACTTCTGTGACATGTCTCTATCAGTGGTCAATATCTGTGATTTTACTATCTCTTCCCACAACCCCAGAAGCTTTCATAGTACATCTTGTCTCATACCCCTCAGAACTGCGTAGTCCATACACTCAAAATATGATGTAATATGCAACAGTCAATAAACAGTTGTTTATTATGACTCAGCTTAAGTGTATGTAGCTCATTTATAAAATCCTTGTTCTAAATCCCAATATATAGCAGCTAAAAATTATTATGCTAGATTATGTTTTGTGATGTGAGGAATAGGAGAAGAGTTGTAGATACGTTACACATTTATAATGGTAAGTCCACACACTTCTGATGAGGCACATATTGAAAAAGTTTTGATAAATGGGTTTTCTTTATTGGGGCCACCTTTCCTTAGTGGAGAATAACCAATCAAAAATTCACACTACTGTATTATAAAATACATACTTCATAAGTTTTGTCCTTAGTGCACAAGACTACTGCTTCCTGTAGGTCCCCTCGCAACACAGCTCTGAAACAACATTTATCACGTTAAACATTAACACCAACACTCTGCTAATATAACACTGAAGATGAAAAACCATTGATCTGAGGAGTTGACTACTAATAGGAATGATCACATGAAGTCCACCATATAATACACTAGTAAAAAGTAACAACTATCAAGTAAATAAAAGAAAACTCAGATGGGCAGATATATATATATATATATATATATATATATATACAGTGGTACCTCGACTTACGATGGTCCCCAAACTCACCCTTGTATGTAAGTTTATTTTTTTAAATGCTTTTGTAAGTGTAATTTTGGGGGTCTAAAAGGACTAGTCTATTTTACAACATTTCTTAAGGAGATAAATTTGTTTGGTAATGACACTTGAACAGCATTCTGGAATGAAAAAATATCGTAAGTCGAGGTACCACTGTATATATATATATATATATATATATATATATATATATATATTATATGTATATGTATATGTATATGTATATATATATATATATATATATATATATATATATATATATATATATATATATATATATATATATATATTATTTTTTTTTTTTTAACAAGTCGGTTGTCTCCCACCGAGGCAGGGTGACCCAAAAGAAAGAAAATCCCAAAAAGAAAATACTTTCATCATCATTCAACACTTTCACCACACTCATACATAATCACTGTCTTTGCAGAGGAGCTCAGATACGACAGCTGAGAAAAGTCCCTCCCAGCTGTCACTATCTCAGACCCCTCCTTTAAAGTGCAGGCATTGTACTTCCCATTTCCAGGACTCAAGTCCAATTAAATCAATTAACTGGTTTCCCTGAATCCCTTCACAAAATGTTACCCTGCTCACACTTCAACAGATCGTCATGTCCCAAAACCATTCGTCTCCATTCACTCCTATCTAAC